>MU224564.1:856040-874051 GCA_018584345.1 Thuja plicata
AGCTCGGTTCCTCAAGCTGGCTCGGTGATCTTCTGATACTCGACATCCACTACAATACTCGGCATCGTCATGCTCTCGGTAAGAGTAGAAGCTCGGTCCATACTAGTCCTGAAGTGTAGCTTGGAACACGGTAGCTGTGGTGACTCGGTAGCTATAGTGTCACTCGGTAACCACTGGTGACTCGGTAGTAACTGACTTCAACTGATGACTCGGTAGTTAAAGTGAAGCTCGGTGACTACCGTCTGCTCGGTAACTGTTGTTCTTCTCATATACTCGGTGACTGCCTTACTGCTCGGTTTGAACTGTTTGATCGGTGAGCTTTACTGAATGCTCGGTATAGGCTGTGGACTAAGTGATGAGCTCGGTAAGCATTCAAAATCGAATAAGTGTTTTCACTAAGTGCATTCACTGATGACAAATAGATCATTATTCCAACAGCAATGATGTTTTCAATCTAATATGTGAAATTGTTAAATATGAGTTGGATAGAGTAGATTTTTTTAGAATTACGATCTTGTTATTTATTCTTTACAATTATGGTCGTTATATGTTTGAAATATTTGATCATTGTCTTCAAGTGTTGTTTCATTTTTCTCATATGTTTGATCAGGTTTTAGCGATCTTTGCTTCCATTCTTCGATCCATTACTTATTTTCGCAAGCATTCCAATTACCTGAAATATAAAATTGACAAAAGCATGCAAGCTCTCTTGTCCACAAAGTCCATGTGCTTGTATCTGAACTCTTAAATGAATGCCATGATGATGATCCACTAATTATCTAACAGTCAAGTCTACATGGAATTTCATTTTATTTAATTAATTAAAATATTATTTAATTGTACGGTTCTCATTTGATGCTACAGATAATCTTGAATTGCACCAATCTACAATAGCGTGTGCATCTTTAAATTTAGCTGCATCCTCAAATTTTAATTACTCTCTAGCCAAAATTATCTTCACACATGCACCAGCTCCATCGTGTTCTCCTTTACCATGTCCAGCTTAAAAAAAAATCCACATATGTGGTATATTGGTTTCCTTGTGAGCCCTACTAAGCCAATAAAACATTCGAGCGTTCTTAAATTGACCTGTACAACTATCAGACCATATGAGATGTTCTCTCATGTGGATTTCTCATTCTCTTAAATTAATATAAATTTGTCAAAACAATGTTGAAAAAACTCTGGCGAGTGTATCCGATTATCACTTAAATAGAAATGATACTCCCTCATGATTTTTATATCATCCTCTGTACTATCATGTGCATGTCTATAAACAATATGAACAAACATAGACACTTGCATTGAATTGTAGTATTGGTCTTGAGTTTCCTCTTGTGGAGAAAGAGCATAGTTTTTTGCAAAGTCGACCACTGATAGTATAGTACCAATTGGGAATTTATTTCTACATGTGCAGAATTGACTATCAAGCCATCTAGCATATTGAGAGTGTTTTACGTATTTTGGAACAATCTTACTCTTGAATTCTAAAATGAATGCATGTACACTAAGTTTGTCTGTGATTAATTCACACCCCTTTCCAATTTTTCCATCTTTTAAAGGATACTCAATATTATTAAATATTTTAACATCCACTAATTGTTGCCCAAAATCATTTTCACTAATTTCATGCACGCAATTTCCTATTAATGAAAAATTTCCACAACTAGTGCATTGTCTAGAAATACATGAACTTAAGAAAAATATTTCCCCATTTGATCTTTCACAAAACAAACTTGCTACAAACTCCTTGATTGTCTCAGGTGGTATATTAATGTCACAATTCTCTGTAATCTTGTTAGCATGTAAACTACACAGTATATATCAAAAAACATCATAGTGATAACGAAATTGAACACGTGTTTTGCAACAACAAGATATATGTTGCTTATTGACTTTCATATACCAAGGCTTGCATTTTTCAAATGATCTTTGACTAAGAGTAATTTGACCAGGTACCACAACCTCATCTAAAAATTTCTTATAAAATTTAGTTTGTGTTGTGTCTAATAGGTATTTTGGATGAGGATCATGAATTTTACACCCCAATCTCAATTTCAAAACATCTCTCGCATTAGATGAAACCCTTGTATTGTCATGCTAATACTTTTCAAGAAATGATTTGATTTCAAGACTCAATTTCATGTCAGATCATGGGATTCTACCACTAAAACTCCAACATTGGTTAATTGGATCAATTTCAATACTTGATCTTCTCCTTGCTGCTCTTACCAATGTTTTAGGGTGCATGTTTAAAATTCCACTAATAATTTTAACCATTCTTTTATCCAAAGTGTTTGTATTGACTATAGCAATTGTTATGAATCGTTGTGTTGCATTGCTATCTTTTGATCGACTCATTTTTCCAATAGATTTAATGACACTAGAAATAGTAGATATAGCATGTTTAATAGATGAATCTTTCATACTTTGCTTCACTTTAATGCCTAGTCTTTCATTACTTTTCTCATTTTCCACATTCTCATCAATTGAATCACAAGTTGACATTGAAATGCTAATTTTTTTCGATAGACAAATTCTTTGTATATTTTATTAGCATATTTACTTATCTACCTTGAAGAAATCTTACTAGAAAGACCATTCAAAATATAACTTTTAATATGTAAAAAATATTTTTCATTTTCATTTAGGAAAGGAATTTTATTGCTCTTTGCATCAACATTAAGAGGATTTTCATTTGCATCAACAAAAAGATTTTGATTTTCAACAACATTAGGAGGATTTTCATTTGCATCAACATTAGGAGGATTTTAATTTGCATCAACAAAAGGATTTTGATTTTCAAAAACATTAGGGGCATTTTCATTCGCAACAACAAACAACTCTTCATTTTCAACAACAATAGGGGGATTTTCATTTTCAAACTCTCTAAGTTGAAAAATATAATTAGGCCTCATTGATTCAATTTCATATCTAGAATATGCAAGTAATAAGTCTCTATAAAGAGTATCATCTATAATCATAGGTAGACTATCATTCAAAGGTGAATTCAAAGACGTACCTGGAACATCACTACAAGGTGCATTCAAAGACATGCTTGCATTCACCTCTTTCATATTTGCATCTTCTGCATCAATTGTATCCCCATGGCATCTTTAACATTTGACTCTTCAATTGTTGTGGATCCTGAAGCTTCATTTCTCTTCATTTGGCGCATCCTCATTCTTCTATCTCTTTGACATTTTAGCCTCTTTCTCTTTCTCTACTCGAATTTCCTCATGATTCATAACCCTCCTTTGTTTCTTCTTCTGACATTGTTTACATCCCATGACTGATAATTGAAATTAATCACATGAGTGTCTTCAATAGTTAAAACCTGCAAAAAAAAGTTCAATATGCTCCCAATCATTGATGCCTTCAAATGGAGAATATAATACTAAATAAAAAATATAAAAACTGTCAAAAACCTGCACAATCTATCGCTGTCGACTGTCTTTCAAGTACAAAATTGTTAATGCAGTAAAAAACATAGCAAACTAAAAAAAAATGGTCAAATATGAAACATGGTGACGTTATGAAATGGGGTGATTGAACATCCCCACAATAGGTACTAATAATCATGCCAAAGCTTCTCCTAGGAATAGTGTATTCAAACTAAGGATTACTTTTTCTATCATGAAGTGCATTTGAATTGTCAACCTAGGGATGTATATTTGAAATGGGACAACATGATTTGTGCAATAAGTCTCTCAAAGAGTCATACCACTTATGCCGCAGGAAGGAAAAATACATGAAAGAGACCTACGCTATTGCTGTAAGAAAGTAAACACACACAACTACTTAATGAAATTAATGCTGAAACCAGTAAACTCAACTCAAACCTATTCTATCAACCCAATGAATTCACTATAATTATCCTTGCAAGTGCTGCAGGAACATCCATGAGTTATAATGCTGCAGGAGGAAACAGTAAACTCTACTTAAAATGCTATAAATGCTGAAAGAAACTCTAACCTATTCTAATCTAATCCACCTCCCAAGTGGGCCCCTTGGTTGGCTTCTGCTAACTACTAACAAAAAATATAACCAAAATCATCCCTTCATTATATTTCAAGAAACTGATTAGATCATAATGAAAACAATGCATGAAACCATAAAGAGTAACTTTGCTGTGCAAATGCAATAATAATATATTATCCAACTAACTACAAACTAACAATCAAATCCCTTTATACAGAGGATTGGTGTTTATTCAAAGCATACATATAAAGTATGATTAAATCACGCCATAGATAAAGGAGGATGTAACAATCCATGACAAAATGCCTTAAAGTCTAGATAATCGATTCAACAAAGTATTTGACCACTGAGAAAATATAGCAGAGTTATGTTCCTATATTCGCTGAGATGATGGTTCCTCCATTGTAGCAGACATTTGTCATGGTGTCACAACAGTTCTCCCCATCGCAACTGGGACTTCAACATTTCCTCTTCAATGCTGTCAATCCACTCTCAAGCTGCTCCTATTTTCTGGCAGGTTAGTAGCCACATGCAGATATATATTCAATTCAACTATCAACTCAATCCAAATATTAGAATACACATTCAAATAGTTATATGAAATACTGCGATAGATATATAATGGTTAACAAAATATGTCACTACTAACTACCCATAGGCTTTGGTGGTTCAAACTGTACTTATAGCACGATCACAAGTTCAAATACTTAAAGGTTCACAAATGTCTTGGTAATGTCTAAAAATAGAGTATAAAAATTAATATAAAATAGAGACAAATTATTGTCCCATCATCTGCACCCTACAAGTATAATGTTTGTCCTCAAGCATTACATTTCTTTGCAATTCCCATGAATTATCCAACCTCTATCTTCCCCCTTCTCCTGCTCTTGAAGGTGTATTAGAACCCTCTGGTTTTCTCCCAAAAGTCCATCCTCAAATCTTCCTACAGCTGGTCTAACTTTGTAGCATTGATGTCATATAGGGGCCATAGAAGCATTGGTGGCTGAATTGTCAGGGGACAACAGAGCTCACTCCTGATCTGTCTGCCTAACTGTATATATTTTATTGCCCTATGTATTACTGCTTCAAGGTTAATAGGACTGTGTGGTTCTTCTTTCTTGAATACTTCTGGCAATCTATTCCATCTATTTCTGGCACCAGCCAGGGCTCTTTGAAAGATAAAGTAGGACATCCCTTGGTACTCTGTATAAGCCTCGTCCCTGACAGTGAGAATTTTCTTCTTGGTTTCTACTTTTATGCTGCCATAGGTGAGAGTGAACCAGTCCCTTAGTAGCACATCGGGACGACTACTTTTAGTCCTTAAGGGTAGTGGTTCTGATTTCTCACGGTCTCTATAATTATATAATTTCCTTTCATAATTGTCTTCATTATGCATCCATGACATTAAGGCCCTTAGATGTATATCTCCAATATAGAGTAAGGGGTTCCACCCAGTCTCCCCTAGAATAATGAAGTTGTGCAGATATAATTCACAAAGTAGGTTCTTTTGCCAGGAAGGTAGAGTTTGGTACAGAGCATAGAATCCTTGGGATGTTTTGAACTTAGAATCTATATCCTTCATAGTCATCATCAGTTGAAATAAGATGAATTGTTCTTTTAAAAAAATAGGATATACCCTAGGAGGAAGCCTGCAAGTTATAATTTGATCAGCCAATTTCAAGGCATGATCCATTTTCTGTTTCTTCCTCTTTAATTTCTCCTTAAGGTCTTCTATATCCTCCTTTTGGTCATTTATCACTCTTTACATTTTCTTTCTTTCTTCCTTCCATAGAGTTATTTTAAAAACAAACTGATTGTACAGACCAAAAATAAGAGTTTTCAAAGTAGGTGGGCCACACTCTTCTAACTGATTATTCTATCTCCTCTATTCTCTATATGCCTTCTCTAAATAGCTGGTGAACCAAGTTCTCCGATAAGGCACTAGGGCATTCTGAGAGTGAGTGGGCTGACTATTGAGGAATTTGAAGTTCTTCCTCATTTCCTTCTTGAAAATTTTGATGACTCTCTGTAGGGTCATTCCAACTTGTGGCAGGCCCATGATCACATTTCTCATTTAGATTTTGAGAAAGATCTAGGATTTTAGGTTGAATTGGGGAATTGTCTGGAATATATTCTACATGGGGTTCTACAACAAATTTCTCTAAAGGAACAGATTGACTGTCTGGGGATACTTTAGGAATTTTTCCTTTCATCCGAGTACTTCTCTGTACAGGAGTCTCTACAACCTCCACAACCTTATTTTTACTAGCTTTCTTCAGCTTCTTTTCTGCAGGAGTAGTTGCTACAGGAGCCAATTTTCTTTTCTTCCCTTTTGAAGCTGTGGGGTTTTGTGGTTCATTTGAAGGAACTGAAGTTACTTCACCAAATTTTCATTTTCCTCTCTTCTGAGAAGAGGTAGGGACATTTCTCTCAGGAGCAGGTGAAGGTCTATTTTCTAAAAGTTTTTCGGGTTCCCCTTCTTGGGTGGTTGTTTCAACAACTGCAGATGGCTCTGAGGGTGTTGCATTATCATTACTGGGTTTCTCAATAGGCTCAACCTGGGGTTGCAAGATTTTAAAATGAATAAATTCTGACCATGCCTAAGGAGAAACTCCCCTAAGGGATTTTACAACTAATAGTTTAATTAGGGCATGGTGAGATAGAATTTGTATTCCCCTTTTGAGTCTCCTCGACACTAATACTTATCATGTCATACATAAAATTAGGAACATTTATTGGAAGACTATGCCTTACATAGCTAATTAATTTGAAATGATGTGCATGCAAATGATAAAATCTTCCCTCATAGGTCAAGTACCTTATAATGTGCGTTTCCATCTTGTTTAATGGTAGGGGAAGTGACATGCGTTTGCATCCTTTCTTGTTTATCTCCAATGGAGGGTCAGTAGGAAGAGTAAATTGGGCTTGAGCTGACCTAGTGTAATGCTCATTGGGACAATGTTCCCCAATTACTGGCAACCCAGTTACTTCTTCTATGCCTTCCTCTATTGTGACAACCGTTAAAACCCATACGGTTGCCTTTCCCTCTTACAATGTACTCATAAATTCTGCTGCTTCATCCTCATCAAATTTTGTCATGCCCCAGCCATCCACACGCATTGAACCTCTGAACTGCTTCAAAATCTATGAGAAGAATGCCATGAACCACTGGTTCATTCCACATTAACTGCCCTCCCATTTGTTCCAATTGTTTTCCTTCAAATTTTTGCTGTAGTTTGTCAATTTCTCAATTTCCTCTGCTCTACAATTTCCAAATTCCTTATTCCCTTTTGAATCACCCTAAATTTAAGATTTCAAACTGCACTTCTTGAAACTACGGATGATTTTCTCTGTAATATTTCTGTTGTATTTGGCATAAACAATAATAATGACACTTTTACAGAAGGAATTATAACTTTAAGTGCTAGTTTAAGTGCAATTTTTCACATGCCTTAATTATGCCCTTTCAGGGTCACGTCAAGTCAGAAAAGCTGGGATTATTCAAGAATTATGGTACAACACGTCTGCGAGAAATTAAAAGGGCTTAATGAAACAAGGCACAAGTAAATATTTGAGTTGAAAGGTAATCTTATGAGAAATGATAGGGACAACTAGAAATGACATGATAACTTAATACACTTCCCTCTTCCTTACAAAATTAAGACAAGTGCCCACACTTGTCACACTTGGCACAGGGTAAGGAAATGGCGTAATGCCTTAATTATAGATTAATTGCAGTATTAGATATAATTACCGAAATCTATGTGCTAAAAGTGGATTTTTTTGAAAAAATTATACCTATCATTTGGTTACCGCATGCACAAAAAAGGTGGTGAGAGTGGAACAAGTGCGGTGGATGCATGCGCCAACTGATTGACTCTTATTTGAAACATGGAAAGATGGAAAGAGGTGATAAGGTGGAGGGTAGGTGGGTGGAAGGTAGAAAATTTGAATGGGTTAGAATTAGGAATATAGAAAGTGAATGGAGAATGAAAATTCATTTGAAAATGAATTTTTTATTATGAACATACGCGAAGGGATTTTATGTTGAAGCTGCAGGAAGAAGGTTTGCACCCTCTGCTGCAGGAAGTTTTACTTGTTGCGCGTTTGGAGTTGTATCTTTGAATCACTGCAAGAAGTCATCTTTGGTCTGGGGCTGATGATATAGATGAAGGTGATGCCTATTGACCAATAAATTGAAATGCACTAGATCAATAGTTGTCAACTCGACCGCTCCATTGGCGAAGACATGGTCTATTTCATATGGGCCCAACCATCTGGTCTGTAACTTGCCTGGTGTCTCTTGGAATATGGAATCATAGATTAATTCCCAATCACCTACTTGAAACTATTTGTTCTTAATATGGGAGTCATGCCACTTCTTCCTCTATTTCTGTACTATCTTGATACGCTCCAATGCAAATTTTTGCATTTCGTCCAAGGAGTTGAGATGTAGCAGTCTGTCTCGCTGGGCTGTAGGAAGGTCAATGTTTAACTCCAGTGTAGTACATAATATTTTGTGCTCAAACTAAATTGGTAACATTGCTTGTTTCCCATACAATAATTCAAATGGAGTGAATCATGTGGTTTTCTTCCATGTGGTTTTGCATGCCCAAACTGCTTCTGAAAGTTGGTTACTCCAGTCACGACAGTGCAAGTGAACTATTTTTGTTTGAATTGCTTCTATTTCTCTGTTAGTGACTTCCACCCAACCATTGGCTTTAGGATGGTAGGGACTAGATTTCCCGTGTCTGATATTGTATTCCTTCATGAGTTCTGTGATCAGGTTTGATGTGAATTGTACTCCCTAATCAGTTACAAGCTCTCTTGCCACACCATAACGGGTGAAGATTTATTCATACAAAAATTCTACTACCTTATGATCACGTCCATGCTTCATGGACTTCACTTCGACCCATTTGGTTAGATAGTAGGTGTATACCAAAATGTAGGACTTTCCATTAAATGGGGGCTCTATAGGACCAATGAAATCCATGCCCCACTTATCAAATGGTGTTACAACCACTTGTGGATGTAAAGGCATTTCATGTGATTTTGTTGGACTGCCCATCATCTGACATTTATCACATTTTCATGTATAATTGACTGCATCTTTGTGAAGTATGGGCCAATAATAACTTGTTAATATTTTCAGAGATGTCCTCTTAGTTGCAAAGTGTCATCCACATGACTCATCATGACAAGCATGGAGGATATCATATGTTTCATCTTCACGTACACACCTTCTCATGAATTGGTCTGGACCAGTATAGAATAATGTATTATCAATCCAAGAGAACTGGAAAGTTTTCTCAACAAGCATTCTTCTATCCTTAGGAGAGAAATGTGTAGGCATCTTGTTACCTGCAAGGTAATTATCTATATCAGAATACCATGGACTCTTGACATTAATATGGAATAAATGTTCATCAGGGAATGTGCCATCTATCACAAAGGTATCATTTTTAGCATTCTGGAGTCTGGATAAATAATCAGCTACTACATTTGCTTTCCCTGGCTTGTCAATTATGGTTATGTCAAATTCTTGCAAAAGAAGAAGTCATCTTGCTAGCTTGCCTGAAATGGAAGGTTTGTTCATAAGATATTTGATTGCTGCATGATCAGTATGAAAAGATTGGATAGCCTATTACATAATGGTGAAATTTATTCAAAGCATAAACTACTGCCAATAATTCTTTTTCAGTAAATGTATAATTTAACTCTGGGCCATGTAAAATTTTGTCGATATAGTAAATAAGATTTTCAAGGTTATTAGAATTTTGTCCTAAGACAACACCTATTTCATATTCAGAAGCATCTGTATGTATGTGGAATGGTAAAGACATTGCCCCCCCTAAGTATTGGTGCAGTTGTCAGAAGGGACTTGAGCTGCAGGAAAGATTCATCACATGCTGATGTCCATGCAAACTCGACCTCTTTTGTAAGTAAGGTTTATAGTGGACCAGCTATCTGACTAAAATTTTGAATAAATTTCCTATCATATCTAGCATGACCTAAAAAGGATCTAACATCTTTTTGCTTATTAGGTGTAGGCAATGTGAGAATTACCTTAATCTTCGCAGGGTCTATTAGGATGCCAGCTTTTGAGATGGAGTGTCCCAACACCACTCCTTCTTGCATCAACATGAAACATTTCTCACTGTTGAGGGACAAGTTGTGCTCTTGACATCTGATCAACATTTTTTCCAAGTTCTTCAAAGCTTCCTCAAAATTAACACCAAATGTGGTGAAATCGTCCATGTATATTTCCATACAATCATGTGATATATCAACAAAAATGTTGATTACAGCCCTTTGGAAATTGGCTGGTGCATTACATAAGCCAAAAGATAACAAAAAATATGTATATGTACCCCAAGGACATGTAAATTTTGTCTTCTCCTAATCTTCTAGAGCAATGCTAATCTAATTATAACCACTGTATCCATCAAGAAAAGAGAATTACTTCTTACTAGCTAAGGTGTCTAGAACTTGATCAATAAATGGCAAGGGAAAATGGTCTTTCTTTGTTGCATTGTTCAATTATATATAATCTACACATATTCTCCATTTACCCACCTTTTTAGGCACTATGGCCAAAGGTGATACCCATTTACTATCAGAGATTGGATAAATAAAACCAACATCTAGCAACTTCTGCAGCTCTGTTTTTACAAATTCTCTTAAGGATGGGTTAATTCTTCTCTAAGGTTGGTGGAGTGGTAGACTGCCTTCATTGATGTAGATTCTATGTGTGTAGAGGTTTGGGTTCAAGCCTGTCATGTCTCCATAGTCCCAAGAAAATGCTTATTCACGCTTACAAAGGAGTTGATTTAACAATGCCAATTGTTGTGGTGGCAGTTTACTGTTAACATGAAGATTGTGACCAAGAGAGAGTTCCACAGTAGTTGTCAGCTCTAGCATTGATACCTTAGGTATTGGGCTTGTGGATATCTCACAGGGTAGTAATTGATGGATAATATCAGGGCCTACTGGAAAAATGCAGTCCTCATAGGTAGAAAACTGTAGAATAGAGCTTTTAGAAATATATTTTTCTATGACACAATCATTGGTAAGGATACTTTGAATCACATCATCTACTTCTTGTAATTTCAGGAAATATTTTCTGTTTAACATAATTAGTTGAGAAACAAAATTTAGCTCTTCTTCCTCATCTCCCAAATCTGGCCAAATAGGAGTAATCAAATCTGGTTGGGGATGGGCAGGAGAATATAATGCTACCTTCTTGATTTCTTGGACATTTGATATTGTCATATTACCTGATCTGCAACTAATATGGGCTTCAGTGGTGGCTAACCAAGGTCTTCCAAGCATAACTGTATAACCAAAAAAATTTACCTTAGGTGATAATATCAGGAAGTCAACATGATATTCCCAGGAATCCAATGTTACTGCTATATCTTCTATGATACCATCTGGGGTGACAATGGAACTGTTTGCAAGTTGTAAGACTGTTGGAGTGGTCCTCAATCCTTCTATGCTCAACCTATGCATGGTATCCTTACTCATAAAATTTATATCTTCCCCAAATCTACAAGTGCATTCTTCACAGACTAGCCATTAATTATGAGATCAACAACTGGGCTCCAAGGTCAGAGTATTTTGGAATGACTATCTTTCCCAACATAATATCTGCAAGTTGACCTATAAAATGAACTACTTGGGGATCCTTTTTCTTATGTCTAGGATTTTTGAGGTATGCATCTTTAATGGATTTTCAATAAATAGGAACATCTTTGATAGATTGAAACAATGGAATCTGCATATGCATATTTTTCAAGTGGTCAAGGATATCAAATAGTGTTTATTTCTATGATATAGGTTTTTCCAGGCTAAGCCTTTGTGGTAATAGAGGATTAAATAAAGTGTGAACATCAGTTTGACTTGGTATATTAGTTGGTTGGATAAAATTTGGAAAAGTAGCTTCTGGAAGTGGTGTTGATGCTGCGAGAATGTCTAGAACTTCTGTTATAAAAGGAGGTTCAGGTGCAGGCAGAGTAGTACCAGATCTCAAGTAAATATCAGATATATCTAGTGCATAGGCAGGGTACTATTCAGCATCAATAGCATACATTGGTTTCTATTGTTTCTTGTTGTTAGGATTGGGCTGTGCCTGATCAGGTAATTGGGTTGGCTTTGGAGTAGGACTTGTGGCTACAGGAGGTGGAATTATTATAGATTGAGACACTGGAGGTGGTAATGGTGGATAACTAGGATTTTTATTGGGCCATTGTTGAGGTCCTCGCCATTGGTTATATTTTTTCCAATTCCCTTGTGGTGGCTGCCATTGATTTTGAGGCTGAGGGCACTGGTTTTGCTGTTAGTTAGGCCAGACATTGTTCCACGCAGGTTGGGAGTACTGAGAAGGATTTTGATAATTCTGATTCTGCCATTGATTATTATAAGGACTAGAAAATTGAAAGGGGTCCTGAGGCATACCTTGTCTTGAAGCCCATGGCCATTGTTGAGCAACAAAGAACACTTTCTTGTCATCTCCTTCTATTTTCATGTACTCAATAGGAAGATGTTGGTTCTCCAAATTTTCCACCAACTTGCACCCACAATATTTCTTTTGCTTGCAAAAATGAGGACAGTACTCAACTAGCTATGTTTTGGCATCTGCATGCTTCTTCTTGGAAGTCATTATATCTAGGTGTGTAGAAACGTCATTGATGATATCTTACTTGAAATCTGACAACAGGTTCGAGATTTCCAGCTTGGAAATGCCCGAGTTGTTCCCCTTAACAAGTGTAGACCAAAATCCTTTGCCCTTCTTTACGGTTGATCTTGAATAGTTGAGGAAGATTTTCTTAAGGTCATCCTAGGAATATTGGGAAATATCTCCTCCAACCATGAGGTCCAATGCTTCTAGGCAGTTATCATTTACTCCCCTCAAGAAAATGAGTTTGTTTGAATCCTCCTCCAACACATGTTATGGATTCTTCTATAGGTTATACAAGAAGCATGAAACATATTCTTCTATAGTTTCATCTTCCTTCTATGACATTCAAAAAATATCATCTCTTCTCAGTTCAACACCCTTGCAATACTCTTTATATTTTTCTAGAAATAGATTTTGCGTTTCATCCCAGCTGGTTGTTGCATTAGCTCCCAATCCCACAAACCATCGTAGGGAAGACTCCTTCAATGTTGTTGGAAAAAAATTGAGCTTGTGTCCATCTGTGTTGTAATCAAATCTTTGACAAAGAATGTCAAACTCAAATAAAAAGGTGTCAGGGTCTTCAATTATTAGGCCATAGAACTTTGGAAGTGCAGCAGTGAGTATGTTTTTAAGGTTAGCATTGTTGATAAGACTAGAAAGAGGAAATGGAAAAGTAGGTTGTGCCATTATTGGAGGTATTTGGAAATGGAGTTGCTATTGGATAGGAACATTAGCCACAAGATTATGAATGACATGCGCACTTGGAGCAGAATTATCAATAAAAATGGCCAAAATTTTAGCAAAAGGTCGAAGGCCAACTAGATCAAAAGGTTCTACTTCAGAGGAAGTTGATATAGGAAATTCAGGACTTGCATCAACAAAAGGTAATTCAACCTCTTAAAATTCTTTGTTCAGTTTAGCAGATTCTCTTGAAAGAATCTGCCATGTACATCTTGTCTTCTTCCTCTTCGATGCATGCAAGTAATTGTGTAAACTTGTGAAACAAGATAAGGACTGCAAACTACTATCTATAAAATAGGGAACTATCTAACAATGAAAAAAATCACTCAATAAGGTTCTCATCTTGACACCATCCTCGGCAACGGTGCCAAAAATGAACATCCCCACAATAAGTACTAATAATCATGCCAAAGCTTCTCCTAGGAATATTGTATTCAAACTAAGGATTACTTTTCCTATCATTAAGTGCATTTGAATTGTCAACCCAGGGACGTATACTTGAAATGGGACAACACAATTTGTGCACTAAGTATCTCAAAGAGTCATACCACTTATGCTGCAGGAAGGAAAAATACATGAAAGAGACCTACGTTATTGCTGTAGGAAAGTAAACACACACAACTACTTAATGAAATTAATGTTGAAAACTATAAACTCAACTCAAACCTATTCTATCAACCCAAAGAATTCACTATAATTATCCTTGCAAGTGCTGCAGGAACATCCATGAGTTAAATACTGCAGGAGGAAACAGTAAACTCTACTTAAAATGTTATAAATGTTGAAAGAAACTCCAACCTATTCTGATCTAATCCACCTCCCAAGTGGGCCCCCTTGGTTGGCTTCTTCTAAACTACTAACACAAAATAAAACCAAAATCACTCCATTATATTTCTAGAAACTGATTACATCATAATGAAAACAATGCACGAAACCAAAAAGAGTAACTTTTTTGTGTAAATGCAAAAATAGTGTATTATCCAACTAACTAAAAAGTAATGATCAAATCCCTTTATATAGATGATTGATGTTTATTCAAAGTATACAGATAAAGTTTGACTAAATTACGCCATAGAGAAAGGAGGATGTAACAACCCACGATAGAATGCCATAAAGTCTAGATAACCGATTCAACAAAGTAATAGACCGCAGAGAAAATATAGCAGATTTATGTTCCTATATTCCCTGAGATGATGGTTCCTCTATTGTAGTAGGCATGTCTCATAGTGTCATAACAGTTCTCCCTGTCATAGCTGGGACTTCAACGTTTCCTCTTCAATGCTACCGATCCACTCTCAAGTCACTCCTCTTTTTTGACAGGTTAGTAGTCACATGCAAATATATATTCAAGTCAACTATTCAATTCAATCCAAATATGAGAACACACATTCAAATAGTTATATGATATACTGCAATAGATATATAATGTTTAGCAAAATATGTCACTACTAACTACCCATAGGCTTTGGTGGTTCAGACTGTACTTATAGCATGATCACAAGTTCAAATACTTAAAGGTTCACAAATGTCTTGGTAATGTCTAAAGACAGAGTATAAAAATTAACATAAAATAGAAACAAATTATTGTCCCATCAGTGACGTTTCAAAAATGAAACGTTACCCCATTTTGTTTGCAACCAATTTCCAATGACTATAAAATGAAACGGGGTGATGTTTCATTTTTGAAACGTCACCTAATTTTATAACGTCACCCCATTTTTGAAAATTGAAATTTTCCCTGCCAAAAGTGGTTCAGATTTAGCTTTGGAAAAGGCTTGGTCAACCGACCCTTGGCTTTGGATTTGGTTTGACCTGAATGTTGAAGGCCATGTCAATCTGCAGACAAGAAACTCACTTTGGCCACATATTGGAATGGGTTTTCTGGGGAATTTATTGACGAAAAAAAACCCAGTACAGATCAGATAGTGCATATTCATAATATGTAATTTTTTTGTTAAATTTGATTAATATTTCTATTTTTCAATCATTTTGTACTAAAACAGGTCTATAGAAAATAGAATACAAGTGTTTTTGTAATTTTAATAACTTTTTTACTTTAAAGTTTATTGAAAAATAAATTATATGACATCAAACTAAACATAATTCTACACATTTAAATTTTTATTATTTAAAAATCATATGTTTAGGGCAAATTATGCTTGTCGTACACAAGAGGTTTTATAAACAAAGCCCAATATATAATTATTAAAAACAAAATATTTAACATAAAAATATGGAAAAATATTCTCATCAATCTTAAATGTGTTACTTACCATTTCCCAAAAGGGTTTAGATAAATAGTTTCATTTGAGTCTGATTTTGGTTGTCGTACACACACATAGTATAGTCATGAAAGAGTGACTTTTAAAATGTGGGTTTTAGTAATCCCTATTAAGATTTGAAATTTATCATCTTGGTATTTTAAAAAATCACATATTTGGAAAGTAGACTTTGACTCCTAAAATTTCATATCAGTGACTTTTTTGAAGATTCTATGTCTAAGTGCCTCAAATCTTTAGGTCAAATAGGATGAATTTGAAAAAATAGAAAAAAATAGTTCCACTTTTTGGCCAAAAAGTGGACTCATCTTCTTGCTGGCACCCTCCAGTAAGGGAAATTAATATTGTCACTGAGGAATATCATGTATAGCAAGTGAAAATGGTGATACTATAAAGAAAAGGAAGGCACTCATAGTGGTCTTATCACTATTAAGTCATGATTAAATAAGCGCATGAAATACACAAAACACATATATAGGGAAGATCACTATTATAACGAAATAACAAAAGAGGACGATGATTTTTAGTGATTTATGACATATGACACTATTGAAAATAGGGGTTCACGACAAAGTTGTAAAGAGATAAAAGACCTGGAGGTATGAAGTATAGAGGAAGTCATTGCCTTGAAAATGATTTAAATGAATAAAGGTTGCCTCAAAGGATACTATGAATATTATAATGGAAAAATACATGGAAGAGAATAAAATTTTACTATAGTGACATGATGGGACAGACACATTAATAAAGGACAAGGTTAAAAAGTGACCATTCAATGATTAAATATATTATTATAATGACAAAGTTCTAGATGAAGGAAGTTCAATCAGTGATTATCAATGATGTTAAAGAGTGAAATAATAACACATGATGTTATTAAATCTTAGAGGTATTAACATTGTTAAACCAATGGAAGCATGAAGGTCATATAGTGATGTATAGACTAGGACAGTGACAAGGGTCACAAAGCAACAAAACAGTCATATTGTGAAAACATAATGACAATACGGTGAAAGAAATACCAAGAGTTGTGGAAGAGATCCATGAGTAGAAGAGATTAGGCACTATCATAAGGAGGCACAACAATGATGTTATATGATGAATAGTAGTATTCAAAAGTACGTAAAAATAGTGATAAGTAATGTTCAAAAACAATGCAAATAGTGGCAAGAAATTATAACAGGCATAGATTCACTGTCCAAGGGGGAAAAACATTTCATTGGTATCATAAAGAACAAAGGACAGTGTGATGTATAATACAGTGAACCAACAATAAATGGCTCAATGAATATTGTGGAAATGCTGTAAAGTGAAGAAAAGTGCACCATGATAGGACAATGAGACCATTTATAATGTCTGACCTCTTTAAATTTTGTAACTGCTATTTACTATGCCAGTTCTTTTTTTTCAAATTTTCACCAAGATAGTCATTTCATTTTTCACCTTTCCACGAAGATGATCGATCATTACATGGACATGGATATTTTCCACATCCCTCTCATTAGCTACTCTCTCATCATATGCATAATATTGATTCATATTCAACCTTTGACACTGATCCACCTATAATATTGTGTATTCTAGTATTAATTTAGTTTTTAATTTCAAGAAAAAAATATAAATCTAAAAATATAATCATTGTATTTTCTATGAAGTAGTTGTCACCATAGGATCTGTTTGTTACCTGAGATGTATTTGGGGCTGTTGGAAACAATTGTTTAATTGTGTATTGTCCTTGATGTTACACAAATGTCATATCAGTCATCAGACAGAGTCTACCGAGCTCAGAATGTTCAGCAAGACAGTTTACAGAGTTTACCGAGCTCAGTCGGTAAGAGAAGCAACTTACAGAGTCTACCGAGCGCTCCAGAATACTATATCGAGAAGTTAGTTACTACCGGGCTCACTCGGTCAACAAAATAATTCAGTCTTTACCGAGTTCAGTCGGTCATCAAAGAATATATGAAGGAAAGTCAGTACTTACCGAGTTAGCAGTACTTACCGAGTTCAGTCGGTTACCGAAGGATTTTCGCAGGGTCAGCAGTGTTCACCGAGCATCAGTGAAATGTTTATGCAGCCGACTAGTGTAATATTTATTGGAACTTGTATATGCAGCCGACCAATGTAATATTTATTTATTGTAACTTGTAATTGGGCCGACTTGATAACCTAAAGGGTATATATGAAAGATCAAGTTGCAAATTCAAAAGTGGAAGAGTAAGAAGAATGTATAAGTGTGTGGAAATATGAAGAAGCATATTAGAGCAGGAATGTGCAAATTCTGATGAAGGATCAGAGATATCCTTGAGGTGCTGCAAAGATATATG
>MU224564.1:904906-952577 GCA_018584345.1 Thuja plicata
GTGTTCCCTAAGGTGGAGGAGTGCCCAAAGATCCAACAAGATGAGTTTTGAAGCCCAAGACCTCAAACTGGTCCAAAAACAAGAAAGAAGCCATTTTCAAGAAGTACGGTGTATGGACAGTACTGTACCCTAAGACCTAGAAAATCCTTGTGGGTTTTTGATTTACTTGAAGAATACTGGAAGATATTTTGGGGTTCTTTGAGATATTTTTTCTGTTTTTGAGGTTTCCTAAAAACTAGGAGGCCTAATTTGCAAAAAGGCTACAAGGCCTAGAAAATAGGAATCTAGAACTCGATGGGACCATGGACCAATTTGATGGCTTCAAAGATGGGTTTCAATCCAAAGATGGAGTATTTTGAATCCATGACCCTCCTACAAATCCAAATTTAAGTTTAGGGCTTGGAGTTGTTTGAGTGGAAGGTTCTTGTAGAACACAAGAATGGTGACCTTGACAAGTTAGGTAGTTTCCTTGGTTGGAGAGGAAGAACTGATTCTTCCAAGTGTTGAAGGGTGGATTGAGGAAGCCCTAGAGGCCCTGAGAGAGAGGCCTACCAAGAGTTTCAAGAAAACTCAGAAGGTTACCAAGGAGGCTCCCTATCACAAAGTGTGCTCTAAGTTATGAAGTTTGCATGCTTTGAAATAAACTAAAACATTTAACAAAATGAAATAATTGAAAGCTAAGTATACAAGAATACTTGAATGTAAAATTGCATAATAATGATAGTAGAAGTTCTAGGTCCTTTATGAAGGAAAATAGGTTCTCTTTTATAGATTTCTCTCTTGAATCGATGGTCGAGATTGAAAACAAAGAGTGGACATGATTTGACTTGAAGAAGCATAATCCACGTGCACAAAGAATGATTGGTCGAGAGAGTCGGTTGACTGAGCTGACTGATCAGTTATTTTGGAAACTTCCAAAATTAGTTATCAGTTAACTAGTATGTTTCCAAAATGAGAAATAGACAAGAATAAGTTAACTGAACAGAACTAGATAGTTTCCAATTCGAGAATCAGTTAACTGAAATTGATGACATTATATGCATTTTTAATAATTTAAAAGATTCTAAATGCACATTTTGATTTTATTTAATTAATTTAATTCCTTTTTGAATCTTAATTGACATTTTAGTAATTTATTTAATCAACTTGAAGTTGATGAATTACCTTGGGTTAGGACTTTAAGATTTATCAAGATTAGGGTTTTCTTGATTAAAGATTGAGTTTGGGGGTCTAGGGTTTAGATGACCATTTTTAGGTCATTACAGTATTTACCGTCATCCTTAAACATGGTAAAAGGCAAGCTTGGATGACATTCTTAAGTTTTGTAAAAATGGTTCATTATTGAATATACCCCATAATATCATATCATGCATTTATTTGATCTTTCATATTCTTGATCTAGCTTGATACTAATTCGAATTTTCTCCTTTTCTATTTTGCCTTAGTAACGCTTACAATAGGAATTGCAAACAAAATCATCTTCACTTCCTTTTAGTGAGGTATGTAGTCTCCATCTTTCATATTCAAAAGGCATCATTGATCATATGATTTTTTTGATCTGAAGAAGCAATCCCATTTCAATCTATTTCATTTCTTGTATCGACCGACCACTTGGACTGGATTGAATCTTTGAATCCCATAGTCTAATTATGTGTCTTTCAATTAGAATTAAAATCCAATGCTACAACACTTGTTTATTTTTGAAGCCACCCTTATAGATTTGTAGATTGCTTATAACATATGAATTTTTCTTTGTTGTTGTAGAAAGCATCTTGTTATTAGGACTATATTTGTTGGAAAATCATTGATATATTATATGTTTATAGGAGGGTGTCATAGAATGTGATTTTTGAATTTCCACAAAAATTTTTGTTCTCCGAACAATTAAAGTAATAACATAGATTGGAACAGTCATGTGTTAATTCAATTTAATCTTGTCATTAAGACTATTTTTGTTGGAAAATAATTGATATATTCTATGTTTATATGAGGGTGTCATGGGATGTGATCTTCGAATTTCCACATAATTTTTTGTTCTCCGAAAAATTAAGGAAATAATATAGAGTGGAGCAATCATGTGCATGATTCAGTTTAAGACATTTTGTGCCTAAATACACAATACAATCCGCCTATGTTATTTCTTTTGTCCATCCTATATGGTTTAGTTGTCATCCATTATGGGTACTCTCTAGCCTATGACTGTTATTATTTATTTTATTAAGAATAAATGTTAGTAAATTTTATGAAAGGCTATGTTGTATGCATTTTTAACAATGAGATATTGGATACAAAGAAAGATGAAGTGACACAAAAAATATAGCTATCTACATACTTATGTACATATGTGACACACTCTTGATTTGTTAAGTTCTCCCTTTTCGTTGCACAATTTTGATTTCATTCCTTATGGGTACCATCTAGCGTACTTTTTTTGTTGATTCATGTGTCAACAAGGAATTAATAAAAGTGATTATTATTAAAGACAAAATATTTAAGAAGTAGTCTAACTCATATGTAATTAGTATTATTTGAGCCTAATTATTGTGGTGCTGAGTGGGGGTCGTGACAAAATCTTAAACTGCCCAAACAATATATGTAGTTTGAAATTTTTTTGACATTGTAAGTAATAAATCCTGTAAATGTTCCAGTCTATAATGGAATCAATTATGATGTTGGAAAATTTATTTGACTTGGTGTAAGCTTGAACAATCAAACATAATATCCTGTGGAAGCATAGGATAAAGGTCTCTTGTAGAAAGCTTCCCATGATTTAGTAGTTTAGTGTTTATTTAACCTTCAACTAGAACAAGACTTGTAGCTTCCACTAAGATTAGATCATTAGATTTATTTACGTTCAATAGGTCACAAACTAAAAACTTTCTGCATGATTCCTATGTCACATGGTTTGCCAACTTAAATCCATTGAGTTTGAAATACAAGGAAGTAATGAAAAACTGAGAAGATTGTTTCAGTTCGCCCTAAAATTCATACAGGAAGGGCTTAATGTTTTTTAATCCATCTTAGGTTCAGACATGTGGCTGGGATGGCCCCAGATTCCTCCAAAGTTTTATTCTGGCCTTTTTTATTATATTTTCTGTTTGAGGAGCTTTAATAAGCTAAAATGTGTGGTGTTAAGCAATAGCAATGTCCAATAAAGCTTGACTATTTACTAATGGATGCACTGTCTTGTATATATAGTTGATTATTTTAAGTGAAATATTCATTTTTAGATGTTGTACCTTTTATAGTATATATTTTGTGCCTTTCTTACTTTATAGTTGCTTGTAAAATGTGATTGAATCTCTACAGTGACAGCTAATTCCAAAAAAAAATCTTAGATCAAGTTTTAGTCAATAAGATGACAATGAACAAAAGAATTCGACCAAATACATAAAATTTAGAAATACAATAACAAATCATCCGCATTATGTAAATCTTAAATCTACAACCTATTTAATTTCCAATTAAACACACACACACATACACACACACACACATCTTCAATCACATTGTACATCTCTTTTATAACTAGAAATTGAAGCTCCACATGCAATGTGTACACTGAAAAGGTTTGGAATAGCAATTAGAAAGAACTTTAGTACCAGTTTTAAAACATAGTCAACACACAGTCGTACCTTAAATGTGCTCCTCTTCTTCACCATATTTTCAACTCTGCTATAAAAGAAGCTTATGAAATATTTGATGATGCTATTTATTTTTGAAGCAATGGATATAAACATCCAATTATGATTTTGCTTCATCCATATTTTTTCCCTCTTGCTCATGACATCTTTACATCTTTAGAGGAAAGCTTGACTTCTTTATAGAAAATCTTGGCCATCTATTTGCTTTCATCTACTCTATTTCTTTTCCAGATGTCTTCATTATAGACCACTTCAAACTGACATCATCTTAATTTTATGTCATTCTTGTTAATATTACATATAACATGCATTATATCAAAAGATTATATCACTTTGAAAAACCTCAAATTCTAAGATATATAAGGTGTATATTCATTTTTGGAGTGTATGCGTATTGTTTCAGTAGAAAAATGTAAAGAGCTAAGAAAGAATATAATAATATCAATAGCATTATTGGTACCACATTAGACCAGGGTCCTACCAAGTAACCAACCATGTGGGAGAATTTATCCATTTGGAAAACCAAGCCATTTGTTAATTATTCAACATAATCTTAAAAACTTAGTCATTTGTGCCATGCCAATTCTTCACATTGTAATGTTTTTTTATTTAAAATACAAGAGCCAGTAGAATGACACAAAATTGTGTAGAAATATACTTCTTACTTCTAATCTTGGATTTTTTGTGTGTGTTCTTTTTTAAGTATGGGAAGTGCACAAAACATAACTATCTGCACGAAAAAGAAGATTCAAGCAGCTAAATCTGGACTTTTCTCCTTCAATACTCACTTTGCTTCGCATATGCTTGTCTTTCCATTTCTTAACCACATTAGCTTCTAAACTATATCATTTGTTCCAAACACCAAAAAATCCATGATCCACCAAAGTCCTTTGATTGATTTTCTCCAAGCTCTGTTATGCTAAATTGTGGCTAAATGCTTCACATTCTCATTGCAATTCTACTACCCACCTTGCTAGTAATCTCTACTAGACCTGCATCTTCTCTAGAATTTATTTACCAAAGTAGATTTCAAATTTATCCATGCATTCTAACATTTGATTTTCCTCTTTTAGAATTGATTCATCTGTATGTTCTAACAATTATCTTCTTAGACCTTGGTTGATTTATGTCTACCAGAAGTGTTCTTCAAATACTTTATTGATGGAAATCTATGATATAAGAGTCTTATTGTTTCAAAATATTTATCATCAGATTGAGTCAACCTCCAATGTCCTTAAAGACTTGGATTTGGATCGGTTTCAATCTATGGTGGGTCATTTGACTTCGCCACACTATTTATCATTTTCGGAAGAAGATGATAACTCCTTGAGTCATCCACATAATCTTCCGTTGCACATTGAATTCATGGTCAATAAGCATCATGTCAAATGAGTCTTGATAGATGGAGGTGCAAGCTTGAACATTTGTACATATAAGGTAATTGAACAAATGGGATTTTCAAAATATGCCATTGATCCAAAGAAGAGAATTGCTATAAAGACATATGATGAACAAGAGAGATATTCCAAAGGTCTCATAACTCTCCCCATCAGAGTGGGTCCCATGGAGAGGGATATCACTTTCCGGGTGTTAGATATTTCATTGGCTTACAATATCTTGTTGGGAAGACCTTGGATTCATGAAATGAAAGTTGTCCCATCCACCTATAACCATCAGTGCATCAAGTTTCCATTCAATGGTTTCAAAGTCAACATTCCTGCAGACACTAGCTATGCATGTAATGTATTGTGCCAGGCAGCGGATACTCTCATCCCACATAACACAAAGGCTGCAACTTCATAGTCAACCAATGAATTAATGAAAGAAATGGAAAAGAATTTGAAAACAAAGGACACTGGTATGGGTGGATACACAGTGGAACCAGTACTATCAATCAAATTTCTTCCCACATCACCTAGGTCCTATGGAAGACCTTCAGAAGAGATGGAACCAACACCAGATCAAGAAATATATGATGGTGACTTTGTTAAAGTAGGCATACCATTAGAGGATGAGAAAAAAGAATAGGCCATTTTGGAATGGCTATATAGGGATCCTGAAAAAAATGAAGTAAAACAATGTGAAATATCCCTAGCAACATATGGAGTGGGGTATGAACTGGCTAGATGAATGGGTTACTTAGGAAAAGGATCCATCGACTACAACCAAAATGGACTCCTGGAACCCATCTCTGGTGAATTCTGATGGCCTAGGGACATGATTGGTCTAGGGTTTTTTTTCAAAGAAATCACAAAAAGCCAACAATCATCTAGAAAAAGAAAAGAGACATCAGGTCCATCTAGATGAAGAAGAGAAGAACACAAAAGAGAAAATCACTGACACACCCACATGTAAGTGGGACGAGTCTGATGATGAAGATGTGTATCCTTGTCTTATTCTCTAAATTTCCCATCTTTCCTCTTTGCACAAAAAGAAAAAAACACGACAGATCAACACTACTGAAGAGCGTGTTTTTAAGGAATCACCAATGGTTTCTGATCAGTCAGAGACCACCACATCTGAGAAAGATCTAGATACAGAAGATGGGAATCTAACCATAGAAGAGTTCTTAGAAAGAGATCACCCAAACTGGGGGCAATGAGTGGACCTCACTCACGTCCTAGACATGGTAGACTATGATGAAACAAACTCTCATGAGTACGAGTTTGATAGTTTGTCAGAAGGAACTCAAGGAAAGGAGGTGGATATCATACAATAATACGTAACTCCATTCGAGGTAGGTGAAGGTTTAGGGTCTAGGTATGAAGAGTTAAGACCTCTAATCCCTGACATGGGCTTTAACGATGCAATTAGGTTTCTTACTGATTTAAATGCATTTATACAGGGTATGGATCTAGGTCTCTACTTAATGGTCCAGGTTTATGATGAACATACCATGAACAACCTCAAAACTATCAATCCATTGCCACTTGTACATCCAGAACTCATTGACTGGGGCTTGCAAGAACAACCTATAAAACTTCCTACATTCCCCAATGATTATGCTCTATCAGGCTACCTAAACATTGTTGAACCAGTAACTTCTTCCACCAGTGAGCCTATTGTGAATATGACTAAAGCAGATATCAAGTACCACAGTCATAAAATAAAAACAAAAAATAATAGAGGTTCTGAAGGCAAAAACCACATTGTGGCATTTTAAGAACACAAAATAGTAAAATTAAAAGACACATCCAATGGTAAAAACCTCTCTAAGGTGCTAAAGGATGATGTACTTGATATCCTACCTAGTAACTTCCAGGAATGGTTGTCAGTACTAATCAAATCGACATAGCCTATAAATATTGGGATAACAAAGCATATGCACATCATTCATGTAGTACAATCATTCTCAACAAAAGAGCTCAAAGAATTCACTAAGTTCTTTAAAGAGAAAAAATAAACTTTGCATGGAGTTACTCAGACATGCCTGGTTTAGATCCAGATCTGATTATGCACCATCTATCTATCACACTAGGTGTCAAACTAGTGAAACATAAGCTCTGAAAAATGCACCCTCATGTTGCTTTGTTGATAAAGGTAGAACTGGAAAAACTACTCAAAGCTGGGTTCATTAGAGCTCTTGATTATGCAGAGTGGATTTCAAACATTGTACCAGTATCAAAGCCAGAAAAATCTATCTGAGTGTGTACTGACTTCAGGGATCTTAACAAGGCATCTGAAGGATGACTTTCCTTTTCCCAACATTGATATGATTATGGATATGACAGTTGGGTATGAAATATACTATCTCATGGATAGTTTCTCCGGTTACAATCAAATCAAGATTGCTCCAGAAGATCAAGAAAATACTACAGTCACATGTGCTTGGGGCACCTTTTGCTGGAATGTTATGCCCTTTGGACTAAAAAATGCTGGTGCTACTTATCAATGAGCTGCAATAATAATATTCCACGACATGATGCATAAAAACATTAAAGAAATTATGTGGATGATACACTTTTCAAAATCATGGAAAGATCCATGTACTTACAGGACTTGGGTAAAACTCTTAATAGAATGGAGCAGTTCAAACTTAGACTAAACCCAAGAAGTGTGCATTCGATGTAACATCTGGAAAATTGTTTGGATACATTGTCTAAGCGAAAGGAATCGAGGTAGACCCTGCAAAGGTCCAAGAAATATTAGAGATGCCACAACCCAAGAACATTAGTCAGATGAGGACACTCCAAGGGAGAATTCAGTCTATCAGGATATTTATCTCACAATTGGCAGACAGGTCACAACCATTCAAAAAAACTCTGCGTAAGGTAGTCACATATCAATGGGATGAAGACTATAAAAATAAATTTGATCAGATCAAAGCATACATGGATAAACTTCCGGTATTGATGCCCCCTACACCTGGAAAACCATTGATCCTATATATCTCTACCACAACAACATCACTGGGGGTACTTCTGGCACATGAAGATGAAAATAATAAAGAGAGCCATCTACTACATCAGTAGAACCTTCATCTCATGTGAGATGAATTATTCAATGATAGAGAAAGCTCTCCTCACGGTTTTATTTGCATATCAGAAGATGAGACATTACATCTTCGGTCTGTTAGAACTCTAAAATTTTGAATAAATTTTAGAGTGAGTAAGTAAAATTTTCTCTAAGGCAAAAGTCACTGCCCCAAAAAGCTTTTGAAAGGGCCCTAGTTTGCATGCAAGTAAAAAGAGAGCCTGACCTTTTCATGACAAACCACTTGGATAGTGTGGTTAGCACTTTTCATGGAGTATTTGTAGTGGGTTTCATCTCTCATAATTGAATTTGGATGTGTTTTGAAGATAGCCATTTGGAGGTCATCACCTAATTCTGCACTTGTGCACATTTCCAGTTTTATCAAGTGCCCCACTTTGAAGGTTTTTTTCTTTGGCCAGATTGATACCCGAGATATAAGGATTATTTCTAGATGTTTTAGCCATAAAAATGAGTTCGTATACCCATTTCAATATCCCTGTGAGTTCATGTGCTATGTTTTCCATAGCCTTTCTGTTTGCAATTTATTCTATTTCTCAGAGTCTGAATTGCAGAGTTACATAATACCCACTTTGAGGTCTTACAATTTGTACCCAGTTGAATTTCATAAAGAATTGAGTCTTCCCCTGCATTGTAAACATGGAAATGAACCTTCCTAAAGAGTTTTAGATCATGGTGAATCCATTTGACCACTTTTCCCAACCCTTTCCAAATCAAATTTTTGCATTTTTATTGTATTTGAGTTCAGAAAGTATTAAAGGGCTTATTTTGAAGATTAATTCTGCTTGACTACTTGACCATTAGAGAGATCTAGTTGGAGTTTCATAATCCCTATGTGAAAGTGAATCTACGTCTAAGGTTTCCGATCATAAGGTGTGCATTTGACAGGTTTGTGAAATCAAATCTAAAGGCAATTTATGCAGATTCCCAGTGTGGGTAGAATTGATTTTGTAGAACAACCACTTTTAGAGGATTGCAACTTCATATCAGATGATTGTCTTGGGATACTGATTATGGCTCTATACTCCTTTTATGTAAGTCTTCTATCAAAATCAGGAGTGGAGTCTCAAGGATTGTTTTTCCATTTGTTGATGGTCATTTCCGGAACCAATTTCCACTGTGTTTGCAAGTGTCTTTTCCAGTTTGAAATAAACGGTCAACTTTGGAGATTAAAATAGTTTGGCTCAGAAAGCATTGTGGATATATGTTTTTGCAGAGTAATAGTAAACATAGAAATATCCTAATCCTCCATATCTGAGTGCTCTAGGAAGCCTTTTAGTCAGTTTTTAAAGTCATTTCCAGAGGCCAAATTCTATTAGTGAGATAAGTTTGCAAGGCTATAAAAAGTTGGTTCTAATGGTCGCCAGTTCAATGCTTCATGTTCCTATTGCAAAATGGGCTACATTTTGGTAAATTGAAGGGGTTTTGTCAACCTCTATTCACAAAGGTTTCCAATCTTTGTGGCTATGTACATCCCATTTATCTTTGAAATGAATAGCCTTATGTTCTCCAAATGCATGCACTCATGGTTACCACAAGTTAGTCACCAGACAGATGACAAACCAGACACTATTGATACATAAGTAATGCCTTAGCTAGGAAGTAACACCTTAGACAGGATACAGAAGTAATTGCGTAATGTTTCCAAATGGATTGCCAAATATTTCAAAATAATTAGCCTACACAGGGAAAATGGAAGATATGTTGTGCGTGTTTATAAAACAAAAACCTTAAAACATTCAAAGCCAAGTGTATTTGGCAGGTTTTAATGCAAGAAAAGGTTGCGTATGAAATGTGAAGGATCATGCGCATTATATGGAGTAAAGTATGCTTAGCCTGTGGAAAAGAGGTAGAAAAATGGGTGGAGATGTTTTGGAAGGCCCGCGCATGGTAAAAGGAAAAGTTGCGCATGAGTATGAAGAAACAAGCCTGCGCAAATGGAGATGGAATAAGGTCTTCAAAACATACATGCAAGTGCACTTGGCAGGTGTAAAAACAAGCTCAACAACCTTTAAAGCATACTCCCTACCATGCTATGCAAATAAGGGACCTACACATTGTTCTGAAGAAGGAGAATGTTGTGCATGGTAATACAAGGAGGCTGCGTATTAATTTTGAAAGCCAGTGCATGTAAAAAGACTTTAAGACTTTCAAAACATATATCCCACATTAGTGGGGTGAGGAACATTTTTAATGGTTATATATGTCAACACTCAATATGTAATATCAAGTAAAGGCCTTAGAGCCTTTGGAGTGCACATGCATGGGATGTCATGCTCTGATTGGAGGAGGTATAACAAACAATCTTTTGAGTGTGCACAGGTAAAGAACTTTAAAACTTGTCAAAACAATTATCCCACATTAGTGGGATGAAGGACTACAATAGTGTTTAAAAGGTAAAATAATGTGGGATAAAGGAGTACAATAGTGTTTAAAAGCTAAAACACTTGCATACTGGTTTGAAGTAAAGAGCAGAGGCTCTTGGCGTTCGTGCGTAGAAGTGACTCGGTAACCGTGCCTAGACAGTGGTGACTTTTGAAACAAACATGTTTTTTGTGGGGCTCGTGCGTAGATGAGATGGTGACATGTGGTAGAGAAGAGTCATTCTGAGAACAATAGGTAAGGGATTAGTCTCCCAATCTATAGATGTAACCGTGGTTAGGAAAATGATTCTGAGGTCAGGAGATAAGACTAGGTGCCAGATCTCTAGATGTAACCACGGTTAAGGAATGCATTTAGAGATCAAGAGATAAAGCAGTCTCCCAATCTCCAGATCTAACTAGGGTTAAAGAAGTCATTCTGAGATTCAGAGGTAAACTCATTCTCTAGATCTCCAAATAAACCCAGGGTCAAAGAAATCATTCCGAGATTCAGAGGTAAGAGCAATCTCCCAATCTCCAGATAAACCAGGGTCAAAGAAATCATTCCAAGATTCAGAGGTAAGATCAATCTCCAAATCTCTAGATAAACCTGTGGTTAAGAACAAGAAAGTTGATTGGCATTGGTGAACAATCAAAAGGTAATTTATTCTATCTTGACACTATTGAAGCTACTTGTTTGATGACTAAGAATGAATATGTATGGTTGTGGCATAAGAGTTTTTGTCCTGTAAATTTTGACAACACGGTTAAGATTAGTAAGAAAAGAAAAGTCAGAGGCTTACCGAGCTTATCTAAACCAGACCATGTAATGTGCAAGAATTGTCAAATGGGAAAAATGTCAAAATCTAGTTTTAAGAGAAAGAATTTTTCATCTAATGATATTTTGGAGATAGTTCATATAGACTTATGTGGACCAATGAGAACATATATTTATTATGGTGAAAGATAATTTATTTTATTTGTTGATGACTACTCTAGAATGATGGCTGTCATGTTCTTAAAATAAAACTCTAAAGAATTTAAGATTTTCAAATGGTACAACGATAAAGTGGAAAAACAAATTGGTAGAGAACTGAAATGTTTGAGATCTGATAGAGGAGGTGAATTTATTTCTGATTAGCTCACTAGATTTTGTAATGAGTATGGAATTAAGAGATAGGTTTCTGCACCAAGGACACCACAACGGAATGGAATTGTTGAAAGGAGAAATAGATCAATTGTAGATTGTGCTAGAATACTTATGATTGAAAATAATGTTGCACACACATACTGGAGAGAAGTTGTAAGCACTGTTGTATACACACTAAACCGAGTACAACTAAAGAAAGATACAAACAAGATACCTTATGAATTATGGTATGGTTGTACACCTAATGTGAGCTATTTTAGAACATTTGAAAGTTGTTGTTATATTCTGAAAGATGAGAGAAAAGGTAAATTTGATTCAAAAATTGATGAAGAAATATTTCTTGGATATTCTACTCAAAGAAAAGCTTAAAAATGTTTGAACAAGACTTCTAACAAGATCATTGAAAGTGAAAATGTAAGAGTTGATGAATTTGCTGAGAAGAATGATGAGGAAAGCATGAAAGAACCTGAAGATTACAGTAGATTTGTCTATATGGAAGAACTAGACACTTTTCCCAAGAAGATACCTAATGTTACTGTGCAACAGGGTAATGTTATCGAGCAACATGAGGCACCAATCGAGAATCAAGAAAATGTTGCAACTCAAGATCATGATCAAGAACACAATGAACCTACTAGAGAACACAATGGAGAATAAAGAATTGAACCTGTACTTGCAAAATATGTAAGAAGACATCATCCACAGAATCAGATTATTGGAGATAAAATATTTCGCATGATGACACGAAGTAAGTTGAAATAAAACACATGTTTGATTTATGAATTTGAGCCTAAGAATGTTAGAGATGCACTTGAAAATTAAGAATGGATCAATGCAATGAATGAATAAATTGAGCAGATACAGAAAAACAAAACATGGAAATTAGTACTAGAAAGAAAGCAAGACTAATATGCAAAGGGTATACACAAGAAGAAGGTATTGACTAGTATGCAAAGGGTATACACAAGAAGAAGGTATTGACTATGGAGAAACTTTTGCACCCGTTGCTAGAATTGAAGGAGTTAGAATATTACTTGCATATGCTACATATAAAGGATTCAAAGTATATCATATGGATTTTAAATCTGCATTTTTGAATGGAATACTGGAAGAAGAGGTATACATTTAACAACCTTAAGGATTTGTTGATCCTGATCATACAAACATGGTATGTAAATTACACAAAGTGTTGTATCATTTGAAACAAGCACTGAGAGCATGGTATGAAAGACTACATTCCTATCTTATTAGCATTAGATTTATTAGAACAAGTGATAACACCAATTTGTATTTAAAAGGGGGAAACGATGGAAAAACTCTTATTGCTGAAATTTTTGTTGATGATATTATATTTGGAGGAATGATAACTTATGCACATCATTTGTTGATGAAATGAGGAAAGAATTTGAAATGTCAATGTTTGGAGAGATAAAAAAATTTCTTGGCTTGCAACTTTTACAACAGGTTGAAGGTATCTACATCACTCAATCAAATACATCAAGGAAGTATTGAAGACATTCAGAATGGAAGAATCAAAACCAGTCGTAACACCTATGGTGATAGGATGCAAATTGACAAAAGAAGATGAGACACATGCGGTAAATCAGACATTTTACTGATCTATGATTGGAAAGTTGATGTATGGTGTACACACTAGACCTGATATTGCACACGCAGTTGGAATTGTAGCAAGATTTTCTGCTAATCCCAGAGAATCTCGTATGACTGTTGTAAAGAGATTTTTTAGATATATGAAGAACACTAAAGATTATGGATTATGGTACAAAAGGGAAGGCAAGTTCTAACTAAAAGTTTACACTGATGCTGATTAGGCTGGGAACATTGATGATAGAAAGAGCACTACTGGTGGCACATTCTTTACAGGAGAAAGATTAGTTACTTGGATAAGTAAAAAGGAAGGATGCATATATCAGTCAACTACAAAAGAAAAATATGTTGTTGCTGCTACAAACTGTTCGAACATTGCATGGATAAAAAAACTTTTGAAAGGTATGAATGAAGAGATCATTGACCCAATGATGATTTATTGTGATAATACTAGTGTAATAAATATTTCAAAGAACCTTGTGATGCATGCAAAAACAAAGCATATATCTATCAAATATCACTACTTGAGGGAACAAGTACAAGAGAAACAAGTTATACTGGAATATGTACAATCAAAAGAACAACTTGCAAACATATTCACTAAACCCTTATCGAAGGATACATTTGAGTACTTTAGGAGTAGACTAGGGGTTCGTCCCTTGTCTATCGGTCACTAAGCTGACTAGGAGGTTGCATCAACCTACATGTAATCAGAATATCAATCATGTTGATGCAAAGATGAACTAGACTGACAAAGATATATCAGTACACTGCAAGGTATTTATTTTACTGCATCAAAAACTAGAGATATTTTTTTGGCTAATGGAGAGCTGTATATTTTTCTTTTTGGCATTGTTGTCAAAGGGAGAGAATGACTCAATGAAATATCTATACATCAAAGGGAGAGAATGATAAAGGAAGAGAAATGACATATCTATCTACAGAAAGAAAAGATTCAAGAACAAAAGAGTCAAAATTGGAGGGAGAGTCTGCACGATGAGTTTTTAATGTTGATATATTTTATATATTCAAGCTAGGGAGAGCTACAACATTTTGTAGTTGTAGAACATAAGTTTGGTATTCTATGACATTTTTATATTGCATATTTCATATTGTGTTGCCATCAGTTCCAAAGGGAGAGATTGATGAACTACAATTGATTGTATGTTTAAATTCATTTTGTTGATAGTCGACCAAGTTATAGATATGATGATTGACATTAATTAGTTAATGTATTGTCATTCATGTCAACTTATTTGAGTATCATTATGGTAACAAACATCTATTATGGATTGAAGATCTGCAACAAATAAATTTTATGTGGTCGGTAATTGAAGAGTCCTGTATACACCTAGAGACAGTGAACACTGAGTAAATACAGTGTATACCGAGCACAGTGATAACTAAGCTAGGGATCACTGACACAACACGGTATTGACCGAGCAATTTAATAAAACTGAGGTAAATGATAAGATTTGTTATGATGATCAGACGGTTATGAAAATTCAAGAAAGATCAGACGAAGAAGATTGAAACGTGTTTTTAACACAATTGCTGAGGAAGGTTAAAGCGACAAAACCAACGATGGAGATTAAGTGACAAAATATGAAGTATGGAAATTAAATGAGTTATGATGTCTATATAAGAGACAATAGATTCATTATGAATAACATATGATGCTATTATACGTACACATACAAATTTCATGCATGACTGATCAAACTGGTTAAAGACAGGATCAAGCATTTTCTGCAGACATTACCGAGCGACGGAGGAAAGAGCATTAATCGAGCAGAACAGAGTATGAAGAATCGGATGAACTAAAGTGAACAAATTGATCAGAGGTATTATGTACTTAGCATAGATCTGAAAATCTACAAACAAAGTTGTATTTGAATCAGATCATTACTGTATCAGTTTAACCTTTGTTACAGATAAATATCTTAACCGAGTAGGATGTGAAAGTCTTTATTATGACATTCTAATGAATGTTGAGTGTTTTCTTGTTGACCCCATAGTGAATGATTGGTCAAGAGAGAACTGTTAGTTTTAAATCCTCTAACCAAGTCACATTTAACAATGTGCATTGTAACCTTTAATAGGGTTGGCTCTTAACCGAGCTCACTTCAAAAGAGTGAAATATTTTGGGTTACCGGTCCCAGGTGGTTTTTTCCCTTAGCAGGGTTTCCACGTTAAAATTATATGTGTTAATGTGTATGATTGTTGTGGATTGTTATTTTTATTTACACATTACTTTATCTGCATTGATCGGTAATCATAATATTAATTTAATGCTACTCGATATATGACTAAAAGTTTGAGATTATAATATACATTTCACCAAGTTGATTTGTATGTTTGAAATTGTTGTTATATACATCTGGGAGAATTTGGGACTATAGGATAATTGAGAACTAACTGATTCACCCCCCCTTAGTAATCTAACAGGAGGCACAATCACACAAGACACCCCCAGATTTCTCAATCAAAGAAACCCCCCCCAAAAAAAAATGATGCTTTTGACACTTTATATTTAGTGTGTGTACAATTGCCACTTGCCAAAATGGACCAAAGTGGACTTCTGATTTCAATGATTACAACTGCCAAAATACGGTTATAGCAGACTCAAACAAATAAGACACAAGATCACACAAGGATCTAGTCAATTACAAGTGCACAATTGGCCAAAATAGACCAAAATTAGAAAGTAATATGTCCACTCCTAATGGCTACAATCTGATAGCACATCTAAAAATTAGACACAAAATCATTCACTTTCAAAAAAAATTGCACCTAAAAATGTGTCTGTATGAGCCCAAATGAAGCCTCTGAAGTTGCAAAATCAAGGATTGGATAGGTACAGTCACTAAAAACAACAATTTATGTAAACTCTATCCAAAAAAACTAGAAACTAATAGCACGACTAAAAAATACAGGAGATTCTACCCAAAATCAAAAAATAATGCACTCAATTTGGAGTATGTATGACCAAGTTATGGCCTCTCAAAGTCGAATTGCAAAATCAAAATTGCATATGGTGAGGGGGTCAAAAAAATTCTAATTCTAATGATGTCAGAAATTACTTGAGTCTAAATTTGACAGTCAAACAAAAGTCAAAGCAGTGTAAAAATGCCCAGGAATGACTGTCATACGACCGTCAAAATTAACATACTAAATTGATGATATAGACAGAGGATTAAAATTGATGGCTAAATGATCGCCAAAACAAAAAAAATGCTACTTTTGATGTCCAGACGGCCGTCAAATTTAAAAATAGATACTTTTTGTTGTGGTAATAAAGGCCCTCCTAATGATTTGGACCACCATACAGATGATGTGTCAAGGTGATATGGGCAAGGGATGCTGACTATCTTGCTTGCGTGGCTCTCTTTACATGAGGTGGAAAATGAGTGGACGTTGTGTGGGACTGTGTTTACTGCCAACATGGAGATCTCAATTGGTTGGGGCTCACAGTTCAAAAGGTTTCGAGTCGACAGTTTGGGCATCTTGGCAAAGTGTTAGGTGTCGAGTCGGCACCTCAGAGAGCTCGGTTGTTGACTGTTGCGCGAGAGCTGACTCTAGGCTCACCATGGAGATTGGCTTCCCAAGTGTATAATCCAACATGCATGGGAATGGGGAACTTTTGGACTGTAAAACCATCTACGCTCACGTGAAGTGTAAACAGAAGTTCGGGCTTTGGTGATGGGCGCACTTGCTAAATTGGTTGTGCTCTGAACTGATATCGTATGAATCCGATAAATTGTTTGCTCTCTAAGTCTGTTTTGGAAACAAAATTTTTTGCAGATTTGACTTTTTCCTATTATAGGAAAATTTATATTCAAAATTCACGGGAATGACCACCCGGACGCAATGGTAAGGTCAGATCTTTCTCAAGATGCTCCCAATAGCTGTAGCTACCCAGATCTGAATCATGGCCCTCCAAAATTGAAGTAAAATGATCTCCAATGGCTATGCAATGAAACCTTCTATGGCTCTAATACCATGTAAGAATTTTCCTAAGGCAAAGAATGAAAATGCCAAGATCTATAAGCTCAATAGATAGCACAAGAGAGACAAATATGATATGATCAATTGATTAATTCAATAATGATAAAATAATAATGGATACAAAATCAATTAAGTACAATGTAGATGTGCCTAAATATATAGGCAATGCATTATAACTAGGAGATATGAAAATATAATCTATCAACTAGACAAGGTGTACTCACATGTCCACCAAAGGTGGATCATCCTCCATTGTACAATGAAGTATGTGCAAATGTGTGCAACAATGTGAGGATGATAATGTGATAAGAGCACTAAAGGTGGATCTCACACATTAAGTGGAATGAGATAACAATTAACTCTATCTAAAGTAGGATTTCTCCTAAACCATGTGCTAAAATAAAATGCAAACTCTTAAGTGTCTCAATGAAAAACTACTATGCAATGCATTATCCTAAGTAAGCTTAAGTAAAGTCTAATTATGAATATTTAATTACACCAACAATATCTAACTTTTAACAGGGTTATTATTTTTGTAGAAGTAATTACTTGTGGGTTCCATCCTCATTGAGGTTTTTCTCTTAACTGGGTTTCCACGTAAAAAATCATGGTATTATGATGTTATGGATGTTTTTTATTTGCTTGTGTTGTTTACTTTCATTGCTCTTGGTTTATGGTTAAGAAAGAATATTAAGGTTAAAAGTGTTGGAACACTGATTCACCCCCCCTCTCAGTGTTCCTCAATACCAACAATTGGTATCAAAACTTGGTGCCTCAGAGGAAGTCTAATAGCTTGAGGAAGATCCTAATGGTTGATTCAACAGTTTTTAGTAGTGTTCAAAGGCATCTCTTAGTTGCGCTTGAATATCTTGATAAATAAAATGCTCATAACCTTGAATTGGAAAAGAGACTCAAGGATGCTGAAAACTTCATTCAAAACTTGAAGGAGCAATTGAAAAAATCTAGGGATAAGAGGAAAGATCTTGTTTAGCAGTTGAAGCATAAAGGAAACATTGATGATTCACAAGCCTTCGAGGATAAATCAGATGAATATGAACAAATTGAAAAAATAAAGATAAGCTTAAACATGAGATGGAGGCCATGGTTATGAAGATGTCTAAGGAGATTAAAGAGAGGAAAAAGAATGAAAAACATCTTGAGAAATCCCTGAAGGACAAGTATGATGAATTTCATAAACTAAACTGTGAGATTGGATAATTATATCTTGATCTTGATGAATCCAGACATAATGAGAAAGAGCTTGAAAGGGTTAATGAAATTATTAGGAGTGAGCTTGCTACAACTAATGAATTGAAAAAAAAATTCAAATCTGGTTCAACGAAGCTTAATGAATAGCTTGAGAGACTAAGGCTGAAAGCAGATACACAAGGACTTGGATTTGTAAAGGGAGAAAGCTCTGGATCTGGTCAGAACAACACCTTATTAGACAAACAGATGGAGAAACCTAAGAGTTCATCTATGAGGCAACCTAATGCACATAAATTCAATGAGAAATTCTTTTCATGCAACAAATTTGGTCATAGGGGAAGTCAATGTAGAAGAAAAAATAATGCATCATCCTTTTCTAGATATTATTTCACTTGCTACAATTATGGACATAAATCAAATGAGTGCAGAGCCAAATTGAACAATTCTATAAACAAAGGGAATATTACATGTTACAAATGCAACAATTTTGGTCACATAGAAAAGCAATACATATTGAGGAAAAGAAAAACAAACACAAGGTATGGAAATTCAAATCTGATGTATTTCAAATGCAATAATCCTAGTCATATTGCTAAGTACTATAGATTCAATAATTTTGATATGAATACGAGAGGTTCAGTTGAAAGAAACAATGTGCAAGACAATAATAAAGGCAAAAATATTGATGTTGAATAAGTCATAAAGCATATGAGAGAGGCATGGGTACCTATAAGAAATTGATAAGGTAATGGAGGGTCCTCACCTGCCTTTGGTGTGGAAAATTCATCTAGAAACTAAATTAGGTCAATGATCTAAGGGGGAGTTTTCATGAAAAATATTACCTTACCCCTAAATCAGAATGATCAATGAAAGTGATCGATATAGTCAGATGAAAAATGGAATATAGATCACAATGGAATGACCCTTGAAGGATTATGAACAGGTTGGACAAATCAGACATGTTTTGTGTCTCAGTTCGAATGCAGCTTTTAGAGCTAGGGTTCGACGCATTAATTACAATTCACTTTTTGGCTTGCGAAGATTTAAAAGGGAAATTTAACACTTCATTCTTCATCATTCTATTTGGAGAAGGAGATTTCAAACATATTTGAGGTGATTGAACAACAGTTGAGGGCAAATTTCAGAAATCCATCTACAAACCCATCATTTTTGCATAAAAAGGTATTTTCTATCTGCAACTAAATTTTTGATTCTAAGTCATGGATGAACAGATGATATTGATGTTAAGGACAAACCTAGGCTAAAATTTAATTAAAATCTACATAATTCTATGGAAGATGACCCTCATGGCGTATTTTCTAAAGTTCCTTATGAAGTTTTACATGTGGAAGATATTAGGGTTTACATCTACTATAATTTTGAAGAGTTAGGAGATAATGTAATTGGTGACATGTATGAGCAACTCTGTGAGAATGGTAAACTGAAGGATGAGTTTAAAATCTTGGAGACCATGAAAATTTTCCAAGTTATGAACTTTCACACTTTTGATGAGACAGAATGGATTAACCTAGTGTTGAGAAGAATACACGACCAATTCATATCGCTTGATAGAACATACAAAATCACCAAGGATGTCTCAAAAGCAATCACTGGATTTAATGCATGTGGTGAGGTTCCTACCCTAAAATTCATTAAGAATGATATTTTCACTCAGTTGACCGAATCACAGTGGGACAGACATGCAATGACAATAAATAATATCAAATAGGTTGATGTGAGATGCACAACAATGATTTTGGGATACAAGGTATACCAATCCAACGGGGAAAATTCAATCTCAAGTACCATCATTTACACTACTTATAAAATTGCTAAATAAAATACAGAGTATGACATCTGTGAGGCATTGCAGATACAACTATTAGAGAATTTGGCTAAAATCAAGAAGGATGAGAAGCAAATATTCAAGTATGGTTCAATGGTTCTACATATTTTCTTTTACTTCATGAATTTCTTTCCTGGAATAGGGAATATCACATGGAAGAAAGGAGTACCGACGGAAATTCAGATCAGAGACAACTATCTTATGCAAGATAGGCAATCAGTAAGGAGTACAATGTGGGGATACTTTAAGTCTTTTCAGGAGGAAATACGTAACAAATACAAAATTCCAAGAGAGATAGTTGAAAAATATGAAGACTCTGTTTTCTTTATGGTGGAGATAGATGCCTTCTTGATGGAAGCAGTGGTCCATAGAATATCTTGAATTATGTCGATGGGATATGAAGTGGATCCTAATGTAGTTTAAATTCATATCAACAAATTTCTTGGTGAACCTGTTGATGCTAATGAAAAAAGGTTTGAAACTTATGAAGAGAAGAGTGGAAAAGTTCATAGTGAACTACATAATCAAGCTCTGAAGACATTAGATTAAGAAATTAGTTGTTTACTTTTCATTATCAAGCAATTGTTGTCTTTGCATATGATAATTGTAAAATATAAAATTGTCAATCGATCTTGTCTACAAGAAGTGCCCATAAGAATGTTCTCATAACCTTTTATTTTTTATATTAAAAGTAGCAAAACTAGGGTATTGGCCCTTTACACTAAGAACATGAAGGCAACTTAAACAAGCTATCAACCAAATAATAACAACACACTAACAACAGTTTAACATCAAACCAAAACAAATGGAGTCTTGACAATAGTTAAAAGTAAAACGATTATGAGTCTTAGCTCAACATATAACAAAAGCTATAAGGACTAAAACCAGCCACCCAGTGGCTAATTGAGAGCATTGCTCCAATCATCAATGAAGAATTTAAAAATCTCCTTATAGTTTCCTTCTTTGTTAGCATCCTTTCCGAACACCTTCTTCTGCATACACTAAAAATGGTCAAACTGTGTATCACCATCTTATAACCCCTTGTTATAAACACTTTAATGCTATAAATTCTCACCCCTTACATTGATATCTTAATAAAATTTCATTAATTTTTGAACCATTAAAAAAACATACATTATACTATTTTAGATTTACTTATTGAATTATAATTAAAATATGAACTCTTCTATTAAAATAAATTACAATTAAATTAAAAGTTTATTATTTTAATAAATTTAATATTAAAAAACATTACATTTCACTATTTTTAATAATCGTTTGATTTTAAAATTACAAATACAAATATTCATTTTCAATATCTTTATAAAAACATTCTGTATCGTCATACTATGCTATTGACTCTTATTTATTCATAACTCATATAGTTCTTACATTCTAAATATTTTCAGATCCGCATCCTAAATAAAATTTAATCGTTCGCGAGAATTCGGGCCAGCGGAAGTAGGAAAAAATCATCATCATTATCGATACATTTCCCCCGCAATATCGTACGCCCGCGAGGACACATGGAATGTACTTGTGTTGTCCTCGGACAATTCTCATTTAGTATCATTCATACAAAGTCAAGGTAAGCAATAGCACAATCTAGGTCTCATGCCACCCAAGCCATAAGACCACAAAGATGGAGACATCGTCTTGAAATGGATTCCAACTCACAAAAGTTATCCAAGTCATACCATTCCATGTAGAGTTGGGTAGAATTGTCTTGTTTTATGTGTAAGTTTTCCAAGTTATACCATTCCATGTAGAATTGTCTTATTTAAATTAGTCTTCTAGATGGTCAAGTAAAATTTATAAAGTTATTCAATATAAGAATTCATCTTAAGGCTTGTCTTGAAGTTGATCTGAACAAATATCTGTTTGATAATATTATATGAGTTGGTTTTAGGTTTGTAATGGAATAACTAATTTTTACTTTTATTAAGTTTAATATATGTTTTTTTTCAGAAAGGAAATCATTTGATATGTGATTGTTCTACTAAGAAAAGCATATTTCTATTTGCTTGTCATTTTTTTTTTCTACCTTCTTATCCAACCAATCTACCCTTCTATCTTTACTCCTCCCAAAGGTTTCTTCTTCTATTCTTTTTAAACCCTCCCCTGCCTCTATTCTTACTTGGGGTTCACTTTCCTCATATAAGAATGTGTCATGATTGACAACTGGAGATTGGTTAGGAAAATAAATGAACCTTAGGTGTGTCATATCTTTTCCCACCTCATTCTCCTTCTTATGTTCATCCGCCTTTCCCTCCTCCCTCTTGTTTATACTCCCATTCCAGGGTTTCCTCGTGCCCTTCTCCTAATACATGCCAAAGATCAAGATCCTCTTCAAATATGTCTAAATTATATAGAAAGACTAATCAATAAGATGTATTACTTAATAATTGCTTTGGGGTGTTTCTACTTTATTTCTCTCTAAATTGAAAATCTAGAATCAAGGAGGCTAAAGAGAAATAAAAAACTTTATACCTTATTTCTTCAAGAAGTGAAATTATTTTGCCACGTCTCACTTTTAATGTATGGAAATATGTTTTGTACATGCTTCTTATAGATAAGATAGTAGATGAGTTGTGCTATGGGTATTCAACTGGATTTATACATTTGTCATTGACAAATTAGAGGAGCCGTCATATATTTTGTGTCGGGGCTTAGATTTTTTAATGGACAAACTATTGGTTTTTGCTCCATTTTTGTTCCTTATGATGTTAAGGAATGACCTACTCTTTACAACTAGATGTCTAAAAATTTTCCCATTGTTGACTGGATTTTAGGAGAGGATTTTAACATATGGGATAACTTGATATTCACAACGAGTTTAATCATTTCAAAATTAATATAAATAAGTTTAAAAGTTGGAATTTTCATTTCAACCCTTTAAACATGGTTGATCCTTTGTTCCGAAAATGAAGTCATGTTGATGAGTTGTTTATATGGACAAATTGTGGAAGAGTTACCAAAATAAACATACTATATACTTTTGCAATATTGTTGTTTCTCCTTACCCCTCTAGTTCTTGCTATGAGGTAGTTTTGGTGGGAATTTGGAATTCAATTCTTGAGCCTCAAGAACATGAACCGTGGATTGATTGATGGTGTTATTCACTTTCTCAATGTATTAGTTTCTTTAATTATTTGTAGGGGAAATCAACACATGCAAAAAAACATAAACTTGTCCTTGACCCAAGTAATCCTAATATCCAAGCATCTATAACTTCTATTCAAACACAACTACATATCATTGATCGTTACAAAGGGCAAGGTGCTAGAATAAGAGAAATAATTCATTTGTTCAAGGAAGACATCATAAGTTTGAGATCTTTTTAACTATCTAAATTATAAACATAAGAGAGGTGAAATTTTTCTTGGCTGATGAGTAGGGTTCTCTTTTAACAAATCACACTTAGGTTACCTTACTCTTCCAAAACTTCTATGAAGATATTTTCTAGGAATGTATATAAAAAATTCTCTTGAAGATTGTATTAAAGATTCTATTAGTAGTAAATTGATCTCATGCGCAATAAATTTTTAGATAGAATTCTATCTCTTGGAGTTCTTTAGACAGATATTTTCTCCATGCAACATAACTAAAACCATTATTTGATGAAATTATTGTAAGGAAACTTATAGCCATACAATGACAATTTCCACATAACAGGCAAATGAGAAATCAATTAAATAAACACTTCAAATCCATATGAAAAGAATATAAAAACATACCCATGAAAATGTGATGCAAGATATATCTTATAGATTTATCTTCCTTGTTTCTAGAGTCTTTTATTACAAATCTAGATGATTATCTAAAGGATATTCATCTCCTCTTTTTTGACAACTTCTTTAGTGTTGTCAATGCATATTCATCGCCAAGATTTTTCTACATTAGTCTTTGCAGATTCTTGGATTACCACCTTCTATGTTAATTACACATGCACCTGATTGGTTTGTGGAATCATCATATTTTATGGACATAGTGACATTTGAGCAGTTTCTAAAGGTACACACAGTTTGGATTTGGATTCCTATTTTTCTAGTTTGTGGGAGTGGCTTATCCTATCTCCAATGGATTTGTTTCTTCCTAAGGGGAAAAATGTTGTTCACAAGTAGTAGATCATGTTCAATCTTTAGAAATTCATCATTGGCATTATAGGAGCTACTTTTGCATTAGGGGGGCTCCTATATCATTTCTCTCCATCATGGGGGGATATTCATTGTACTTATGTGATTGACTCAGTACATACATGACATCTTGAGTCCTTCATTCTTTTCACATGTACTATTTTGTAATTCATTTTTCTCTTTTGGAGACAAGTTTTCTCTCACTAAGTTTTTCTCCTTTACAATGTTTGTGAGAGTTGCATTGGTTTGTACATGGGTACCCATTCATGCTGACATTTTGTATTCATCTTTATCTCTTTAACTTATGACTAGGGGGTGTCAGAGTAATTAGGATATTATCTAATTAATTATATAATTAGGTCCTGTAATTTCTTTATTCACTTATGATAAACTTAGGTGTTTTTTTTTCCTTTTATTAGATTAGGATAATAATAGCTTCACTTAGTTGAGCTAATCTTTAATTCTTTGAGCTAATTTCAAGTAGGTTTTTTTTTTCTTTTTATAAAGAAAGTCAATCATTCATTGTAATCATCAAATTCATTTATAGGTTAATCTCAATATAAAATTCCTCTTTGGATCAATTCTCACTCTCAAGGTTGCATAACATTAATTATAGCTTCTTCTCTTTAGATGTCATAGGTATCTTTCTCACAGACAATTCTTTGGTTCTTTGAGATAATTTTAGTTTCCTAATCTTCTATAAAGTGTTTCTTTCTTTTGTTGGATTAAATATAATTTACTCACAAGCCTAAGTTTATGTTAGGCTAATTATTAGGAGGTTAGGTAAACTTTATTAATATTTAATTATTTACCTGCATTAATATGTGTATCATTAGTTGGTAGGTAGTTGTACTTATACTCACACCTCATTAGTGTTTGCATCCTCATTCTTTCCTTTATAAGCAAAGTTCGTTGTACATTTTATTCATATCCATACAATCATCTATTTATGATGTAATATTATTTCTCTTATGAAGGTATATTCATTGTTTTTGAACCCAACATTGGATTCAATACTCCAACAAATTTCTATAAATAAATTAATTTATTACATTATAATAATTTAATTTAGCTATATTTTAATATCAATGTTGTATTCCTCTCTAGATCAATTCTCTCTCAAGGTTGCATAGCATTAATCATGGCTCCTTCTCTTTAGATGTGATAGGTGTTTTGCTAGTAGGGGGTGTTGGAGTAATTATGATGAATTAACTAATTAATTATTTAAGTAGATATTTTAATTACTTTATTCACTTAAGCTAAAATTAGGATATTTTTCATTTTATTAGATTAGGCTAATAACCTCTTTTCTTAGTTGAGTTAATCTTTAGTTCTTTGAGCTAATTTTAGTTTCCTAATTTTAGAGTAGGTTTCTCTTGATTTCTACAAAGCGAGTCATTCGTTCATTGTAATCACCCAATTAATTTACAAATTAATCTCAATATCACATTCCACTTTGTATCAATTCTCTCTCAAGGTTGCATAACATTAATCATGTCTTCTACTCTTCAGATGGGATAGGTGGTTTGCTTGCAAGTGATTCATGGGCTTGTGGGGTTGAAAAAATAAATCCAATATATTCTATATTCTTCACATATTCATTTATATTGAATCATTTCTATTTTGGAGAGGGGCACTATAGGTCTTTCATCTTTACTCAATTTATGAGGAATTTATTCATAGGTATCGAATATGGCCCAGTATTCAAAACCCATCATCATTGTATTCATTCCCTCTAGCTTACACTTAAGGGAAACTTGTTAGTGTAAATAATACCATTTCACAATCTATTTAAATAATATCCCTTTCTAGTATGTCCTACTTACACTAGTTAAGTCTTTACTTAGTAAATTTTAGCTTTTTCTCTCACTTCATGTGGTTGAGACACTTATTATTTTGCACACATAAGGTAGTTTCAAATACTTTCCATATTAGAAAACATTTTTTGCGCATTTGGAGGGGTAGTCAATCAAGTTGCCTTCTCACTTCCTCTACTTCGCCTATATATATGCAATAATCACATTATATATTTTATAAATACTCAAATCATATGATATACATGCTTTTGTGCTCATATGTTCACTACTAGAAGGCTTTTAATGTTGCATTCCTATCTTGGCTTCTGACACAGTCATGGCTGGAGTTTCCCCAATGGAGATGGTCCAACCATGCAAAAAGAGTCAACACAATGAAAACAACTAACTCATAATCAAGAATAGACAATCAACATGCTATAGCAGATCTTCACATTATCATAGAATCAGGTATTTACATCATATTGGCCTGTTACATGCAGATTACAAAATTTTGGCATACATGTCTAATTACAATATAAATCTATACCCTAACCCTAATTTTAACCATCCAAGTTTATCTCCTAAGAACTACCTCAAACAAAGATCAAGAGCCTCAATATATAGAGCCTTTTCAACTCATAAGTCAGCAAGATCAATTACATTTTCTAAGAATAAGAAAAAATAATGCAACAATAGAGGTCAGGACCCAAAACATAAAGATCTCAATGCCAAGATGTAGAAATAACATGCGATCCGAGAAAGACATCAGTCAAATATCCAAGAATATAAGGATACGAGTCACCAATCTTTGTCGATCGGGAAAATACTTCACGAGATCAGAAAAACCTCAACTGACCGTTAGAACATGAAGAACATACAAAACTGATATTTAATATCTCCATAACAAAGTATCCAAATGAGGTGTGAACCCAAATATAGGTAAAATATGATGTACAAAACAAATCCTTAGGTTTGCAGCAGCTAACAATCCAAAACCAAGGAACACTACCAGAAACACATAATTTCTAACTAAGAACAAACTGAAAGGGAAATATTTTTTTGGGTGATGCAAGATTTCCAATGACCCAAGGATCCTCCTGCATCAGACACCCCTAGTGAGTATAAAATGTTCCATAAGAGAAACTTATGAATCTATTACATGATGAGGGACATAAATCTCATGCACATTCTTGGTCCAAAAATCCTCTTTGTCTACAACTCTAGGCCTTTGCACTTCTACTCCATCTTCTGACAGATCCATCCACTTATTCTAATTTGTACTTACTCTATCAAATCTCACATTTGTACAAGATTGATTACCACTAACTCCTTTCTTTCACACAAATGAACTTCTGCTACAACCTTCAACTGATCAACAACCAAAGACTTCTACTGCTCACATTTTGATACCAACTTGTTCTCAGTACTACCACCATCCATGAAAACTTTACAACATTTACCTCTTGATTTGCAAAATAGTCCTAAACAAATTCCTCCTTTATAAAGGTTCAACTTCTTTCCTACTCAACATGACTCTCCTAATCATAAGAGAATTTCCTATCTTAGGTTATATAATTCTTTCCACCATAAGGCATCATGACCCTTAAACTTAGTTTGTGCTAACCTAACCCTCTGTGGATTTGTAATATATTCTAACTAAAAGTAATCTTCTAGTTCACCAATCCAATCTATCAAATCCTCACATTGCAATGAACCAGTGAAAGTAGAAACATCCTTCCTCTGACTTTTACTTACTTGTGCCATAGACCTTAATAATCTTTCTTCATCTGCAGGGATCTCAGCATCTACAGTCTCAAAATTTTCAATAACTTCCTCATATTCCTCTTCAGTCTCAGGATTCCTTTGCAATCCAATCGATACATTTATGATCTCTATCCACGTCTCATTTCTAAAGTCCTCCATCATTTTTTCTATCCTTTAAGGGTTCATTCTTCTAGGCGACATTTTTCCAATCCATAAGTGCACCTGCCTCAGCTTCGACGATATGATTACAAGGTTCGAATTGCCTTTCACTCAATGACCTATCAGACGCACATGCAACATGCCTCCAACTTGGCGATCTAATCACCCTTGACATGCCTTCAATATTCCAACAAGTTCTCAACCAACTATAATCTCCTCAACGATCCCCTTGTGCAAGTCCCCTATAATTGTGGGTTAGATCCACAGTATGCCACCTCACAACATATTCAACTAGGTCTTCACAAGCTCAGAAACTTGATCTGCCAACATGGGAACATCAACCTTTCTCTGTTACCACTTGACGCAATCATGGCCAAATTTTCCCCAATGGAGATGGTCCAACCATGCAGCAAGGGTCAACATAGTGGAAATAACTATCTCAGAAACAAGAATAGACAATCAACATGCTATAATAGATCTTCACATTATCATTGAATTAGGTCTTTACATCATATTGACCTACAACATGCAGATTAAAAACTTTTGGCATACATGCCTGATTAAAACATAATTCTATACCCTAACCCTAATGCTAGCTATCCAAGGTTATCACCTGAGAACTACCTCAAACAAAGATAGAGAACTTCAATATATAGAGCCTTCGCAACTCATAAGTTGACCAAATCAATTACATTTTCTAAGAATGAGAAAATGTAATACAACAACATAGGCCAAGACCTAAATCATAAATATCTCAATGCCAAGATGTAGAAATGATGCGCGATCCAAGAGAGACGTTGGCCAAAGATCCAAGAACATTGGGATATGAGTCACCAAGCTTCGTCGACCAGGAAAATATTCACAAGATTAGAAAACCTCAACTAGTTGTTAGAACATGAAGAATATACATAACTGACCATGAATCTTTAATATCTCCACAAAGAAGTATCCAAATGAGGTGTGAACCCAGACATAGGTAAACATGATGTCTAGAACAAACCCTCAGGTTCGCAGCAGCTAACAATCCAAAACCAAGGAACACTACTAGAAACATAGAAGTGCTAACTCAGAACAAAATGAAAGGGAAATATTTTTTGGGTGATGCAAGATTGCCAACGACCCAAGGATGCTCCTACATCAGCTTCTCAAATATTTATTTATTTTTTTTAAAGTAAAATATGCTTCTTTAGCAAACATAAAGGTGTATATTCTATACATGTTAAAATAATTAAAAAGTACCAAAAAAATTAAAAAAACATGTGCACACTATATTGATGTCCTTATTTCAACAAAAATAATTATATGTGATGTACGAAAAAATGCCATATTATGGAGTTGTATCACTCATTAAAAATAATATAAACTATATGATAAAACTATTAAAAAAAGATTTAAAAATGAGACAATTTTTTTTTTAAATTTTATAAGCATACACACAAAATATCAAAAATCACTATATTATCTTCAAATTGTTAACAATTTATTTATTATAAGTGATAGAAAGTGAGAATTTAGTTAAAATGTTAATTTTAATGTCTCACTTAGACTAAAATTTAGGAGTAGGATGTAGTGTTATGGATCAACCAAGCATAAATATTTAACCCCCCTTTGTTAGAGACTTCCAATTTTGAGAAACAACCACAAAATTTAACTTGGTGTAGCTAAAACAATTAGCATTTATAATTAATATTGATTTTTGTAAAATATATTTTGTCTCAATGATTTCATCCACAAACATTTCTAATGGAAAATTCCCACGCATCTCTACACTGCTATCACATGGGGGCTCACATTTACACACATATGCTAAGAGTTAAAACAATAACAACTTTCTATAGACCTCCTATCACGACAGTGATAGGAACTTGAATAGAAAATAACTAAATTTAGTAACAGACTATATTGTTAATAGGAACTATGAACTATTGGAAAGTGGCCCATTGAGGACTGCATAGAGGTTGTCATTCATGGAAACACTACTCATCTGCATGGTCACTTGGATTACAACACAATTTTTGATATTCAGTTTTGTAAAAATGACTAAGACCATAATGCAGTTTACAGTGTATAGTCATACAGTTTTGGTCAGCGAGCACAGTATATGGAGAACTAAGTCATGCGAGCTTAGAGGGATAAATGTTGAGATATAGTAGACCTTTAGTTAAGGTCGCTTGTGTTTTGGAATTGATCGTTGAGAATTACATGTTAAAGACAGACGAAGACAATATAAAAGGGATACAAAGCAGTTGAATGGTCGCGATAATTAAGGGAGTAATTCATGGAATTGATAAGTCCTAATTTGGATTTGAATTGGGTCCTACCCCACTTTTATTATTGTATGATCACCGACTATGGATTTAATATCTGGTTGTGTTCCAGGATATGTTTTGTGGTGTTCTTGAAAGCCGAATGGTTATGAGAACGAGTATATATGAAGATATTTTATGATGCGAAGATAGGTGTGGAATGCATAGATGCATTGTGATGTTAGGATCAGACAGAAGTTGATGTGATATATAATTGGGACTACTAAAGCAGAGTAGATGCTTGTATTTTTCACATTTTGATAAATCATTGTAACATAATAGATTTTCTGATTGTAAAGTTGTGTGCTCATTGTGCACCCCTAACAGGATTTCTATCCTATAATAGGGATATGTACTAAATGTAATATTTAGCTCCTAACAGGGATAGGTCTCCTAACAGGGACACTATACTCTTAGTGCATTATTTGTGGGTATCATCCCCAATGGGGTTTTCCCTTGGCCAAATTTTCCTCGTGAACAAATCATGGCATTATAATTTGTTTACTTTATGTGTATGTTCTTTTCATTTCAGTTATTTCATGGTTGAGTAGGAATTGGTTAAATAAGTTTATAAAGTGTTGTAATAATAATTCACCCCCCTCTCAGTATTACATAATCCTAACAATTGGTATTAGAGCTTGTGGCCCTTGGAGAGAAATCCTAACAGCTTAAGGGAGATCTAGATGGATTCAAGTTTGGAAGAGAACTTTGAAGCAACACTCGAAGACCTTGATAAGGCTAAAGCTGAAAATGGTGATTTGAAATTCAAATTGAGAAGAGTAGAAGGTTTCATCAAGAACCTTGAGGAACATCGTGAACTTTCTAGGAACCAAAGGCAAGACCTTATGGAAAAGATAAAAGAGGAATCTGATGATGATTCATCTGATCAGACCAAGCACTTGAAAAGGAAAAAGAAGCATTGAAGCAGGAACATGAAACTACTTCTATTCAGATGGCTAAAGAAATTCAACAAGAGAGAGATGAAAAAACCAAAACTGAAGAGATCCTAAAGAATGCAAATGTTCATATGGAAAAGATGCAGCTTGAACTTGATGACTACAGAATCAAGTATCATGAATTATAGAAATATAATCAAATCATTAAAGGAGAACTTGTTTCTCGGCTAAAAATCACTTTGAAAAACTTCATGCAAGCAGTCGAAAGATTTATGAACAGAGGGTAAGATAGAAGCCTAAAGGTGATATGACAAGAGTTGGCTTTGATAAAGATGAATGTTATAAATCTCAAGCAAAGAAATATGAAAAAAAATATAGATGTAGAAAAACCTACTAAAGAAGAAGCTAGAGAGAAGATCAGACCTTCCAGAGGTAGATGTTTTGGATGCATCAAAATTGGTCACATGAAGAGAGATTGCAGAGGTAAAGTTCCTTATAAACCATTTTTTGGTTATTGTTTCAATTGCTATGAATATGGACACAAGAAGACAAAATGTAGAAAACCTGATCAATCTCACACTAAGCAAGACTACATTAGAGAGGAAAGAACAACTAAGATTACATGCTACAAATGCAAAAACTTTGGACACATTGCAAGGAACTACAAGTTACAGGTTAATCATAACAGATCACCTCCTACATGCTACAAATGTAACAATCAAGGACATATAGAAATTTTTTGTAGTTATAATTGAGCTACAAGTAAAAAAAGACCACAACCTATTGTTATAAAGAAAATTGGTTGTGATGTTGGAGAAAGTATGGAAGAATACATGGAAGAGTTTGACAATCAATTTTTGAAAGAGAGTGGTAAAGTTTGGAAAGCGAAGGAGCAGAGTGAGCCTAATGTTCAGGGAGACTTAGTAGTTACTACTGAACCCTTGCCTGATGTTGTTACGTCAACCTAGATGGCCAAGCATGGTCTTCGGAGGAGATTTGGAGAAATACAATAGAAATCCATCCAGCCCCTTGTTTATGTGGAATAAGCTTTTGCGAGATTATGGAGAGAATATATGTTTGATTTAAAATGTATATCTAAGATCGCAAAACTATACACACTGTATGTTGTGATCACTAGATTAATAATCGACTGGATCATTTGCAAAGTTAATTTTATTGGGAAATATATCAAAAATTTCATGGTGAAGTATAAGTCTACTCATGTGAACATATCTAATCACTATTTGAATTAGAGTTGAAGGAGATCAGTGAAGCAAGAAGGAAAACTTGGACACCTTGCGATTGACTGAGCGTGAATTCACTGATTCAATGAAGAAGATGTATTTTTGATTATTTGCGAGCTTTGATTATGGAAATCCATTGATTTTATATGTCAATGAAAGGCCTAGATACAAGTTTAAGAAACCTCCCTGTAAATCCACCGAAGATGATCTCGAAGGTGCATTTTCACAAATACCCTATGACATTCTACATGTTGAGGATATTAGGGCATACATACATTGTAAATATGAGTCTCTCAGAGATTTTGATATCTATAAGGAGATGAAGGATATGATCAAGGAAGATGGAAAATGGAAGGATGAGATCGCTCATCTTGAGAATCTCATCATTATACGAATGGCGCAACTCTATGAGTTCGATGAAGAATAATGGAATAAAATTATCTCGAGTAGAGTACATGATCAGTTTATCTAGATTGGAGATTAGCCTATGAAGATATGCAGTGAGTTGATTCATGACATAATAGGTTTGGTCAACTCTAGTGTTATCCTTGTTGTGGAGAAGAACATGAAGAAGCAAGTGGAAACCCTAACTCATTCTAGATGGGAAAAAAGGGCGATGACCATAGCCGACATCTTTCAGCAAGATGTGAGACTAGTTTCGATGATTTTGGGTTACAAACTTCACTATAGCAGCCAACCTAACTTAGTATCAGTTGGAGTCATTATGATGACATATAGAAAGGTGAAATAAAATGCCAAATACAACCTATGTGAAGTACTTTCACATCAGTTTATGGAAATGTAAGGCAGATAAAGTGAGATAAGTCAAAGGCATTTAGGTTTGGTTCATTGTTAATACACATGTTTATCCACATTGTACATAAATTCCCTGGAATGCGCCCTAGAGCTTGGAAGGATAATGAACCTACTGGTATTTATATCACAAACAACTATAGGAGACAGATCAATACTTGGGTTGATGGAGAACTATTTGGTATGATCAAGATTCTACAAAGATAGATGAAAGAAAGAGTGAGAATACCTAAAGAGACAGTAGAAAAGTATAAGGATATAATTTGTTTCATCATTGAAATTGATTGTGTGTGCTTTGAGGAAGTAGAACCAAGGGTAAAATGGTGTTACCCTATGAGGTATGAAGTTAGTTATGAGCTCTTAACAATGCAAGTAGAACATGTACTATCCTCAGAGATTGATCCATTTTAAGAAAGATGGGGAACATATGAAGATAAATCTTCTAAGTTAAGAGAAGAATGGACTAAAGTGGAAAGGAAAAGAAAAGTAGGAAAAGTTGTGGATGATCTAGCAGAAAAGGCTGGTATTTCTAAGGATAAAATGAAGGAGATAAGGAAAAAGATGATTGGGAATGCTTCTGGATTGGCTATTGTTGGATTAGGCTAAAAGATAATCTCCCAAGAACACCTGCATGCAAACCTGTCACATGAAGAAGCAAGATACAGACATAAGAAGAAAGCTATGGTGGCCAAAAAGCCTGAGGAGACATCGTATGCAACAGAAAATAATATATTAATGAGATGTTTCTAGATTACAATGTGATGTAAAAGAACTCCATAGTAAAACAAAAGAGGTGATTCCTTACTAAGGAATCACGAAACCCTAAAAGGGAAACCCTAAGGTTAGCTAAAGCAAACTAGAGTGAATAGGTGAGTTAGTAATTAGATCATAATGATTTAATTAATAACCTGATAGACTATTACTCTAACACCCCCCCTGAAGATAAGCTTAGGGAGAAGCAAAACCTAGGAAACTACTGCAGAAAGCAGGAAAGATGGGTCCCGACAACAAGGCCTGATCAGGTACCCAAGTACAAGAAATAAACTAGATGAAGGAAACTGAGCCTTCAATCTAGGGAAAGTCCCAAAGAGAGGAACAAAAATGAGCAAGAAGCATCTCCGAAGCATGAAGCTGTAAACTCTGTCAGAAGAAACTGCTGGAACCCCCGCTGAAGTGCATGACCAGGTAGAGAAGACAATGTCTGAAGAGCTGATCAATCGAACCAAGGAAGCAATAGAACTAACAGGTGAACCCCCCCATAATGCTAAACAGGGAGAGGTGACAGGAACATTGAAATGCAATGCCAGAAACATCTGCAGAAAGAAGAATCAGGAACACCAACAGTGCAATAGAAGGACAAGCACAAGATAAAGGACGGTGTTACCAACACACAGCATGGGCTAATGTCGTGGAAGGTACGCTCAATTGACAAAGGTGGATGAGCACAAAATGACATAACATCATAACCCCCCATGGCACTTTATAACTGAGTGCAAGTACAACAGACACAAGGTGAACAAGATCCCATAAATGTAGAAGTAGGCATTTTATCACAGTGCGTTTACAGAATAAAGATGCAACAGAAGAGATACAACAAGCCCAGAAGTCAGAAAGAAGAGTGAGCTAGAAGAACAGTAGAAGAGATCCCAGGACCTGTAAAACCCAAGCAATTTTTCAGAGTGCAAAAACTGCCAAACTCAAAGGAGAGATAACCTGGAGCAGAATCTGGAAAAAATACCCCTGCAACTAAATAGTTCACTGAACCAGCTTTTCGACAATATCTGGTTTGCCAAAAAAGGATTCTGGATGAGCAAGATATGGCTCCCGGAAGGAAAAAGAAAACATCGGACTTCAACAGCAAAAAATGCTATCAAAATAGCAGAACCCAAAACCCTAACCTCCATCATCGGAAAGAGCTTTCCGACGGTATATGGAAGTCAGAAAAAGACCCCCGTATGCTCAAGAGAGAGCAAAAATAGTCTGGGAGGGTCAAAAAGGCCCCAAAAAAAAATTTTAAGCCCCTGGGGCTGAAAACAATAGGCCCCCTGGGCGCATGGCGCGCGCAGGGGGCTAGGCCGAAGCCCCTGGTCCGGCATAAGACCGACTGCTAGCAAAAAAGCCTGTGGGGGCTAACAACAGAGCCGGCACCGGGCGGAGCGGTGACTGCCGGCGGAGCGGAGGCTGAGCGGCAGGGGCTATGGAGGACGCTGGGCGGCGGGAGTGCTGGAGGCCAGCGGGGCGGCGGGGGCCGCGGAGCAGGTCGCAGGGCGGCGGGGCCGCGCAGTGTGCAGGGTGGCGGGCCGGGCACCGACCGACGGCGGTGGAGCGGCGGCAGCGCCCAAAATTTAACACTGCATGCATTTTTAAACGCAAAAAAAAATTTAAAAAAAAATATTTTTTAATTTTTTTCTCGAAAAACGTGCTCGTACGACACTAGTAGGGAAAAACATTTCTCCTAGACGCTCCAGTGTCCAAATTGGACATGTTTTATATGGATTCTGGGGTTTTTGGGCCTTCCATACGCAACCGTGAGGTCAGTTTTGATCCAAAGAGCTCCAAAAAATAAAGACCCCCCAGATCCAATAAAAATACCGAAAAACCTCTAAAACCCTCTATGTCTGGTACGCTTCAACGAAACACGAACAGTGAGCAGCAAGCGAGCTCTGATACCATGTTGGATTAGGCTAAAAGCTAATCTCCCAAGAACACCTGCATGCAAACCTGTCACATGAAGAAGCAAGATACAGATAGAAGAAGAAAGCTATGGCGGCCAAAAATCCTGAGGAGACATCGTATGCAACAGAAAACAATATATTAATAATATGTTTCTAGATTACAATGTGATGTAAAAGAACTCCATACTAAAACAAAAGAGGTGATTCCTTATAAAGGAATCATGAAACCCTAAGGTTAGCTAAAGCAAACTAGAGTGAATAGGTGAGTTAGTAATTAGATCATAATGATTTAATTAATAACCCGATAGACTATTACTCTAACAGCTATCACTACCTCTACAACCCTTCCACCTCTAGAAACTGAAAAGACTACATGTCCACCTCCTACTGTTGTAGATGTACCTGATACTACACCTGAACCAGCCAAAAGGAAATTACAGATAGAGAAATTAGTAGAGATCCCTGCGAAGAGGAAAAGGTCCTCCACACAGAATTCGCCACCAAAGAAGCAAAGGACTGAAGTAGAAGAGGAGAAAACAGGGGAAAAGAAAGTGGAAGAGAAGAAAACTGAAGCAAGACAAAACATGGTCTAAAGATGTTGGCGAAGATAATTATTGATCAAGGGAAGCTCAATCAGTTGTCGAAATATTTTGGTAGGTATGATGAGAAAGATAATATTATGATTGAAGATTATGGCATAGATCATATGCTTGCATTCAAGAAAAAGCTACTTGAGATAGAAGGTAGTATTCCTAAGGAATTGTATGAGAAACTGGAAGTTAGGAAAAAATTAGCATTAACAGAGGATGAGAAGATAAGAAGGAAATTTATAGATGATATGCTACCTGCTGTATATTATGATGAATATGAGAGGATACTAAAAGCAATAAAACCATTGTTGAGAATTAAAGAAAGGCTAATAAAGAAAATGGGAAGGAAATATGATGAGGTCATAGAGGACACACATAAAGATATTAATAAGGTTCTATTGGAAGTTGATCCAATTCATCACCTCCTAAGCATAAGGCTACTAAGCCTAAAATTGTTCTTAGTGGAGAGTCATCCAAGATCGCTGAAGTAAATCTTGATACATCTAAGGATGCAAAAGATAAAATTCAATTTGTTAGTACAGTAAAAAAACCAGAATTCTTTGTTGTTGGTGTGCATGTGTCTTTCGACACTTCACAGGATGCAATTGATAATTTTCAAGGGAATGAGGATACTATTACTAGTATTGATGGAAGTGATGAACTAAATGAGACTGATAAAAAAGTTGACACCAAGGAAGAACAGAAAGAGAGTACAGTTGAGGCAGTTAAGGAAGTAGAGATTAAAGTTGAAGTTAAGAAAGAAACACAAGTATCTGTTTCTTCATCTTTATTGTTTGCAAGTGGGGATAAAACTATGAGCACTGATGTAGAAAGCATGGATGAAGATGAACTGATAAAGCTATCTGACATAGCCTTTGCCAAAGAAAAAGATAGATCTGAACAAAAAAAAGGAATAAGTCAAGGGCAATGGAAATTCCAGATGATACTATCAACAGAATCCTACCCCTACCTTTCACTTTCCAAGGAAGGATACAACAAAGAACTTGAAAAAAGCATTAGATGAATTTGATAGTCACTTTGAGTCTTTGGAGAAGATGGCAAAGGTAAGAGTTGAACAAAAATACCTGGCGAAGAAAGTTGAGAAATTATGCAAGTCTATCACATGGGACTTGGGCATACTCAGTAACACTATTCCTGAAGCGAAGACCTATATTGAACATGGAAGGAAGCTATATAGTAACTGTATAAACCCCATCAAGCACCTACAAAATATTGAATATATCATTGCCAATGACAGAAAGACTCTAGATAAGTTGATACACAGTTGTGAGTCCTCCTCACACACTTTCACAGAGTTGGATAAAGAAGTGTCCAGACTGTTGGACAAAATCAGTGTACTGGAAATAGAGAAAGGGAGGGTGATAGGAAGATTTGGTGTGTTGAAGAGTTTAATCACTCTTAAACTATCAATTCTTGAAAAACACCTTTCTGACATGGATACAACAACGAAGGCACTCACTGATAATATGTCTACAGAACTAAAGGGAGCTGAGACATCATCGTTTGCTCTGAATGGACTGATCCATGTGGGTCAAATTTTGGTAAAGACATGAACTACAAAGGCGAAGATCTTGGAAACCTCTTTCGAAGATGTACTTCACATGGTCTAAATTATGATGAGCAGTTGTAAAATTTTATTGTGTATATAGATACTATTTATAGTGCACATTTTCCATTGATGTCAAAGAGGGAGTATTATGTATGAAAAATGTAATATGTATGAAGAAGAAAATATGTACTTAGTCAATAGGTTGGTATTGACCACTTAGTCATTTTTCACTAAGTGTTGTCATCAATGCCAAAGGGAGAGATTGTTGGCAAGTGACCCATTGAGGATCAGATAGAGGTTTTCATTCATGGAAATAGTACTCATCTGCATGGTCACTTGGAGTACACCACAGTTTTGGATATTCAGGTTTGTAAAAATGACTAAGTCTAGAATGTAGTTTATAGTGCACGCTCATATAGTTTTGGTCAGCGAGCATAGTATATGGAGATATAAGTCATGTGATCTTAGAGGGAGACATTTTGGGATATAGTATACCTTCAGTTAAGGTTGCTTGTGTTTTGGAATTGCTTGCTAAGAGTTACAACACGTTGAAGACAGGCAAATACAATTATAACAGCGATACAAAGCAGTTGAATGGTCACGATGATTAAGAGAGTAATTCATGGAATCAAGAAGTGCTAAGTTAGATTTGGCTTGGGTCCTACCCCACTTTTCTTATTGTATGATTGTCAACTGTGGATTTGATATTTGGTTAAGTGTTCCAACTATGGACACGTTTTGTGGTGTTCTCGAGAGTCGACTGGTTATGAGATCGAGTATATATGAAGATGTTTTATGATGTGAAGATAGGTGTGGAATGCATAAATGCATTGTGATGTCAGGACTGACATAAGTTGATGCGAGCTATGATTGGGACTTACTTAAGCATAGAATATGCTTGTATTTTTTACATTTTGATAAATCATTATAACAAAACAGATTTTCTAATTGTAGAGATGTGTGCTCATTGTGCACCCCTAACAAGATTTCTATCCTTTAACAAGGATGTGTACTAAATGTAATATTTAGCTCCTAACAAGGCTAGGTCTCCTAACAGGGACACTAAACTCTTAGTTCATTATTTGTGGGTATCATCCCCACTGGGGTTTTCCCTTGGCCAGGGTTTCCTCATGAACAAATCATGGTGTTATAAATTGTTTACTTTATGTGGATGTTATTTTGATTTCAGTTATTGCATGATTGAGTTTGAATTGGTTTAATAATTTTATAAAGTGATGTTATACTGATTCACCCCCCTCTTAGTACTACTTAATCCTAACGTGAATAGATTATTCCTCTTAAATAAACCACTTGCTAGTTGGTGTTAGGAACTTCAAAACTTAACAAAAATAACGAAACACCCGACGATCATGCCTCTATTCATTCAATGACTACATAATTAGAGATGTGACAATAATATAAAATGACAATTGAATAAATTGACATAAATGATTGATTATCGTAGCCTTTTTCTCTTACTTACATTAACCAACCTTCAAATCAGAACAAAGAAACCCTATAACAGAGACTCTTTGTCCCTTGTTTTGGATACTTTGATTTCAACAAGAAAAGTGCTTTTACTATTATTAAAACTAAAGGCACAATGCTTATCAATACTGGCCTATTCATGACCTCTCATTCTCCCACTTATGTTCCTGCGCAGAGTTTGTTCTTTCAACCTCCCTCATTTATCCATACTAATCCTCAACATCCTTTTCTCCTGCCATGACTTATGCCCTTATATCCTCTTCTCCATAGAAAATTGGGGGTCCTTTATAACTCTCCCCGTCAATCTTCCAAGCCTCTATGCTTGTACTTGCATCATTTACCCAATCTCTCATTATACAAGCTTGATCCCCCCTAAGGTCTAAGTTTTTCTTGACCTTTAAACTCATTCTTCAGATGATGTATATCGTTAGTTATGGTATGCCTCTACACTTTCTAACAAAGGAGTTTGTTTGGCCTTCTTTTCCTTTATGACCATTTCCCAATTGCGCATAGCAAATTATTTTAACCTCTTCCTTTCTCTTTTCAGGAAATGTATCTGCCCAAACCAAATCTGGCAAACAAAACACCAAAAACAAATAGATTAACTCGATGCTCTTTCATCAATTTCTATTTAAACATTGTCTCTAGGGTTGGGAGAAGTGTAAGAGGAATAATCAATAAAAAATAGTACTAGCTCAAGAGGGATGACAACAATAACTAAGAGACGATTTCTCATTTTTCTCTAAATTAGTAGCTCTACATTCAAAGATTGACTCAGTCTCTAAATTTATTTGCATGCAGATAAAGATTGATACTAGTAGACAAGAATGAGAGAGTATTGATAACTTAATGTTGGTCACCAAAATGTGTCAAGACCACAACAAAGGCTACTAGTTTACTTGACAAGGTACAATGCTTTTAGGCTAATTTGTCTATACCCTAGATTAGAATTGAAATTTGCATCTTAATATTTATTCTTTCAACACACCATCTTTGTCAATGCACGTATATAAGGGAAAACTACCAACTTGTCAAATCTACACTTCTATAAATTTTTTATGAAAAACATCACATACAAAAAAGAAAACCACATTTTCTTTTTTTCAAAACGAATATCAAAACCTTCAATTCAATTTCAAAATTTTGAAATAAACTATACAAATAATACTTTTTACCTTATACAAATATTTATTATCTAAATTAAACTTGAAAACTAATTGTGCTTTAACAAGATAAAAACAATATCAACCAGAGCACCGAATAGGTAGATTTCATTACTTAAAAAGTCTTATCATTTCATCACCGAACTTTGTAGATTTCATAATTACCCACAAAAAAGTCTTTACAATTTCTATAAAAGCGTCTCGATTAGATCTATACCAAATAAGTAGCAGCCTTAAATAGCTGAAATTTTCCTTTCCCACCTCCTTCAAACTCGTTGCCATAGCCATTTCCTTCGAAAGTTCCTTGCCTCCTTACATGACTTTTGACCAATACTACACAATTCCCATATTATATTATTCCTTACATAATGATTTTTTTGACAAATCAGTATGTCATCAATGTTGTCCTTTTTGATTTGTCTGCAAGGAGATCCGGAATTTATGGCCATGGAAGACTTTGAAACTGATTTTACGTTGAGCTTCCTCACCTACTCCACTATCATTTTATCACCACTAGTAAGTAAATTGTCATTACCATCACCTCTCTGTATCACACATTACCTATTATAATCAGATTTCCTCCTACTATGATCATCACCATTATCCCATTTCCTCACAACCTTCCTCCTTTCTTTTTTCATTTAGCTCTCTTTGATTTCTCCTTCAACTTGGTCATTCAATCCTTCTTAGTTTTACATTTGGCTCTGTATGAATTCTCTTTCAACTTGGTCATTCAATCCTTCATTCATTTTTCATTTAGTTGTGTATGATTTCTCTTTCAACTTGATCATTCAATCTTTCTTTCATTTTTCATTTAGTTGTGTATGACTTCTCTTTCAGCTTGGTCATTCAATCCTTCTTTCATAGTTTATTCTCCTCTGTATGATTTCTCTTTAAATTTGGTCACTAGAACCCCGCAAAAATCTTTTATCCCTGCTTCCCATCCTCCAAATTTGGAGCTTTGAAGCTCATTTCAGTTTTGTATGAGAAGGTTGAGAATGGAGGACTTAACAAGGAAGAAGAGCAAGGGAAGCCTGATAACTCAAATTCTGCTGCTAAAGAAGATAATGAGAAGGTTTCAGAGGATAGGCATTGTGAGGAAGGCATTTCTTTCGCTAAGCAGAAGAGGGTATCTGAGTTTGGAGGAAATGAAAGAATGTGATGTTCCAAAAGGTCATCTTCCTGTCTATGTTGGGACTGATCGAAGCAGATTTATAATCCCTGCAACTCATTTGAACCATCCCCTGTTCCGTCAGTTGTTGGAAAAGATTGAGGAAGAGTTTGGATTCGATCATCAGATGGGTCTCTTCATTCCTTGTGAAGAATCTGCATTTCAATGTCTTATTTCTCTTCTCGATGCCCAGAAATCTCAAAAAATTGATGAACCCAGATCGATGGTGGATTCAAAGTCTTCATTGGTTTGCTGAGTGATTTTCTTGATCTGATTTTGGTCAGTAGTTGGGTTTGTAATTAGATCGGTTGCCTGAAATGGAGCTGCCATTAATTCGTGGCCAATTGAGCAACAATGGATCATATTCACCGGTGTATAACTATTTTTCAGTATTTATAAGGAAAGAAGCAAAAGTAATAGAAGAGATCTCTGTTTCAGAGGCTCGATTTTTTCAAGCAATTCATTTTGTTTAACATCATTTGTTCATTTACAGATTTCAAATTTCACATTTCACATGTAAACATATAATGTGCATTCGAGTACAAGTTCATAAGTTGTAGGGAAATTTCTTTTAAGATGGTTGAAAACTTTTGGATCTCTCAAAGTACATAAGTATTAAGAATATACATATTTTTTAACAAATGGTGGATTCTATTCTCTTATTTATAACTGAATAATTCTTAGGATCTACATTAAAAGTGGGTACAACAGCAGTGGTAGCATATTGTGAGACAGAGGATCTGTCTTGGAGAGCCTACCTTGATAGAACATAGAGGTAACTTAGGAACTGATGCAAGAATTGGAAAATTTAGGCATTCTTGCAGTGTTAGATTATGTTGATTAATGAGTAACTTTAGATTATGTTGATTAATGAGTAACTTATGAACTGATGCAAGAATTGGAAAATTTAGGCATTCTTGTATTGTTAGATTATGTTGATTAATGAGTAAAAAGTTGTGTTAGTTACCTTGTAGTATTTCATAACTGTTTTAACATTTTTTAACATCAGGTTAGTAAGGTTAGTAATTTGATGGTAATATAATAAACTTTCATCAAATTTTCAAGTTTTAATGCAAATGTGAAGTTATTGATTAGTAGGATAAGATTTTTTGGATCTTTTTCATAAAAGAAAGTTGTATATAGATCTTCTATATCTATTTTGATGTTAATAGATCTGAATGTCTCAGGAAAATTCATAGCCAAATCATACATACTTCAAACCCAATATTAGATTCATAACCAAATCATAAAACTCACCCATGCAATCTAGACACCCAATTGTTACAATAAAATAGGATAAATCAAATCCACCTCCTTAATAACATCACGACTTACATGAAAATTAAACTTGCACGCTAAAACAAACTTGAATTGCCAGTTAAAATAAATAGATTAATGCCACATAAAATTAACCATGTCTAATAGTAGATCAATTTAAGTAAACATATTAGTATATATACACTTGGTAAAATGCATTCACTATATGCAATAATCAATACATTTAAAATTGATCATTCTCTTGACCTTTTGATCTTTTATACAATGTATTATATAAAAACAAATTGCTCTAACTATTTAAATATATTATCCAATTCTTTAATTAAAAAATCACATTTAATTAAAAATTAAAAACTTAACTCATTTTTTAAAATACTTTGGAAACATATTTCTCAAATGTCCCAACCATCTTTGAACACTCCAAAAACAGCTGCTTCAAATTCAATAACTAAACTACGAATTTCCAAAACCACTATATAAATAATAATAATAATAATAAAAATCAAACCTGGTATGAGAAAAACCTTAAAACTCTAGAAGGGAAAAAGTAGAAAAGAAAGCAAACGTCTAAGTTCAGAGCATAGAGGCAAATATTATTCTAAAAGAAAGCAAACGCGTAACCAAATTAAACACACAAATATTATTCTATAAATTTGTTAACGCCATATTTTTCAGTCAATGCTCTTTAGTCAAGCATACCAAATTAGAAATATATATTTTCGCTGCATAAGATAAGCGTTCTTATCAAATATTCAATAATTGATAAATTTTAAAAAAGCCATTCTACGGTCTACCCAACTGAAAATCCGATATATTATGAAAAACGTGCTACCGACCGTCAAATTCAAGACACATGTAGAAGTCTACTATGCATAAAAATAATAATATCCGTATCTTTTCGTACGTTTTAAATATCGTACGCGGCCGTCCAAGATGGGTCAGCAGTGGCGAAGGGATAATTTATGTGTGGAGTCCAATTTTTTTGGTTGTCCTCATCGAAAAAATAAATTTTTAGTGAAGAATGATTATTTTTATAAATTAAAAGAATCTATATTATTTTGAAAAATTTGTAATCGAAAGGTATATTTTAAAGTTCACAGGGACCACATTAAAAGAAAATACGATGAAACACAAAAACAAATTCTAATGAAATCAAATTGAAGCATCAATTTTTGAAGGCATTCATAAATAAAAAGCTTATGTAAAATTTTAAAATAATCTTTCTGTTTCTTCTAGTTCTTTTCGTCTTAATGATAGATCATAGAGTGTGATTTCAAATATTGATGCAAAAATATTGCACACAATCAAATAGAAAAAACTTTCCTCTCAGTAATCTTGTTAGTTTGTGTTCGAATTTGTAGAAGAATATTTATACAAATTAATTTTAGATTAATTTGTAATTTAAATGACTTGATTTGTAATCTACTGCATTTTATAATTATAAATGATTTGATTTTTTAATTTATATAAAATTTTATTTATCTCAAAAATTTTAAGCATTTTTTTAATGAATTAGTGTAATCATATTTTCTTTATATCATCGTATATAGACATTTTTAAACTTTAACTATATCTGTAGCAAGATTAATGCAAACAAATAATTAAAGCACTGATAATAATGAAAGCAAAAAGAAACACCATCTACTAAGAACACCATATTTACATAGAAAACCCATACTTAACCATATTTGAAAATTCTCACACCAACTCAAAACTGACATCTTCACCACCCTATTGACCATTGGTCCTTGACCTGGCCTAGATTGATAGGTCAATGGTGTATGAGGCACCCTTAACTTGGGTCAATGGTGTTTGGGGTGCCCTTGATTTGGAATAAGATCAATTGGGCGAACCCCTAACCCTCTGAAAAGGGCCCAATATTGGATCCTCTAATAGTTGGATTATAAGAGCAGGAATTCCTCGTCCATATTGGCATGCCTAAAAAATTCAAACACATTTCATGAGAAGAGGTATGAAAGAAATTTGAACCCCCTTATTTGAAACAATCATGATAATCAATTATCAAGTCTCATATCTAGTTCTTGATTGAGAGAGAAATCAAGCATCGTGAAGACATTGAAGTAAAGAAGTAAAGTTTCAAATCTCAAGCATTTATGATTGCATCCATGATTGACCTATTATGAAGTCAACTCTACAAGTCAACATTAACATCTTCATGAAGACTTCAACACAAGGGAGGCTTATGAAGGTGTAACATTTCATTTGAGAAATTCAGTTCAAATCTAGTCTCTACTACACTACATCATGCTTTCAATTCATTAATATTTCAATTTTATTTCATGGTTAATTCCAAAACTGAGATTTGACCTAGGAAAACCCCCATCAACCCAACATTTTCCTTCGCTTTCTTGTGCAAGTGATAGGAACAAGAGACAAAAATTTGGAATCAAATCTAGTAGACAAAGACCCACAGATTGGACTTTCATAGATCTTAAAAAGTAGGGTTGACATTCCCCTAAGTGACATAGGCTTGGATATTTCTGACGAATTTTTTAGGGAAGGTTCTGAGTAGCATACTGATTCTAGAAACACCATTTTCATTCGTATTTGACATTCATAGGTCAATGTCACCCCAAGAATATTGAAATCCTAATTTTAGCCCAGACTTCAAACACAAGTTTCTTTTTGTCTCCTCTTTCCAAATCTGTAGATTTTGTCTTCATATTTGTTCTTTGGTTTACTGTGTATGTTTAAAACCCTCAATTTTACATCTCCAGCCTTAGATCTATCACACAATTTACATAATTTCTATTTATTTTTATCTCACTCACAAGGACTGTTGAAACCACCTTGTTCCCAATCCCTTTTTAGTAGATTTGAGGTTGAGCCTTGTGGATCTACTCTCCTTCAATATAATTAAAGTGGAAATAGACCTAGTTTCCTAGTTTGCATGCATAAGCTAGTGAATATTATTTCCTAACATTACATTTTGGTGAACCCAATATATGCTTGCATTAACTTTTGATTTTCTTTTTTGGATCTGATTTGTATGTATCTAATTTACTCACATTTACAACCATTTATGATATATATCATTTATAGAGAGACACCTTTTATGGATTCGATTGTGTATAATATTTTTGCATCAAAGTTTTGAATCACACTCTGTGATCCATCACCAATATGAGAAGAGCTAGAGGAATATCATTTATGCTCTTATAATTCATGCAATTAGAAATCCTACTCAACAACATTACATTTGGTTGAGCTTGATGCATCTTACATATCGCTTAGATTTGTATGTCTAGATCAGATGTATATGGACTTAGTTGATTCAAATTTGCAATCATATTTTATTTATGTAATGGTTAATTAATCATTCTATTAGAAAATTATATTTTAAATTATTCTTTCTAGCTTTCTTCACAAGTTTCATGACCCTTAGTCCTACATCTAATATCCCCGTGAGAAGAAGCTATAGACTTATGGAAATCCTAAGTTCAAATACCAAGGGTGCAGAGCCTGAGTTGACTAGCATATTCCATGGGAACTTAGGCGAAACCTTTGTATAGGTGTAAAGGAGAAAAATGGGGTTTTTGTTTAGGAGATATAAAGATGAAAAAGTTTTGGTTAATTGTTATTTGTGTTGATTTCCTTAACCCCACTTTACACTTACTTGAATTTGATTGATTGTATTTTGCAATTGTGATTGTGATTAAGGGAATATAAGATGCTCCTTTCTTTCACCCTCAAATACATAAATAGGAGATCTAATTTTGATCAACCCCAAAGGGTTAATATACAAATGAATCCACTGTTTGGAAAGAGGCCAAGAAAGGGGATCTTAAATTCTGTAAATTAATTGATTAATATGATTAATGACAGTAATTGAAAGGAATGGGAGAAAGTACCAACCTTCCAAAATGGTAGATCAAAGATTGCTATTTTCTGAGATCTGTAGACTATTTTTGGAGATGCTGATAGTTGATACTAAACCAGAACACAGAGACGGACAAAACCCAGAAATCTTTTTCCATTCCGATGTCGTCTTATGAAAAAGGTCGATCCTGTACCACTTTTGCCAAGTCGATCTGCTCAACTCCGAAAGTGTCCCTGTTCGCTCAATCTGAAAGAAATCCAAAAAGGGTATCCAGATCTGGCCTCGGATTTATAGTCCCAAACCTGTACCTGCAAGAAAAATATTTGTTTTTTGGGGGCAAGGGGTTTGCCTTGGTCAAACCCCAGTTTTGGAATTAACCTTAATATATGTAATTGAAGATTGCATAAAGAATAACAAAGCAAAACTCAAATTCACCTTGCTTGTAATGTCCTTGTGGCGGATTCG
>MU224564.1:958766-978908 GCA_018584345.1 Thuja plicata
CTTGAATTGCACTTGAAAATCCTTCTCAATTGCGTAATGATGCTTAGAGAAAATGAGAGGAGAAAGCTCCCTTTTATATGAAACTAGGGCACAATCTTCTAAGGAGGCCTACATGGGATAATTAAATTATCATTTAAGCCTTTACCCCTAGGAGAGGACCTATATTAAATATAATTTAGGAATCAACCAATTCAAAACCCGAAACAGCCGACCCGGAAGTGGGAATAAACTTTTTGTGAAGACCGACATCCCGAAAACCAAAAGTTCCCAGGATTTGGACTCTGGGACAGGGTCGAGGTCAGCCCTGTCCTAGGATAGGGATGAGGTTGACCCTATCCTATGGCATGGCTGAGGTCGACCCTATCCTAGGAGGTTGACCCTGTCCCCAGATCCCAGGATCACAGGTCAGAGACCCAGAATGCAGAATTTAGGTCAGGAAATGGAGGTTAGAAAGGAAGATAAGGGGGGAAGCCATGTCAAGATCAGGAACCCATTCAAAGGTTCTTTTCATGACCCCAAACCACTTACTCGAAAGGCTAAACTAGTCTCCTATGGAAGTGCTTCCATTTTCTGACTATACAATAGGTACACAAGACATACCCAACATTGTGGAGAATCATTATTGTGACACTTCTCATGATGAGGATGACTCCTTAATATGATAATCTACTAGCCAATTGGGAAAAATTACCCATGAATTGGATAAGCTTCAACAATAGACAAGAAAAGAATATTCAAACAATGAGGCAATCCCCTTAATTGAAGGATTTAGAAAAATGATTCAAAGCTATGCACATGGTGTGGAATTATTGTGTGACATTACTCATATTGTTGATACTTATGTTATGCCTCTGAAAAGTTGTGCGGAAGCTCTTAATTTCTCTAATCCTACAAATCAAGTTAAGCATTATATTCTTGTACCTACATCATTGCCTATTGTTTCTACATATACATCTCCTATTTTAGCTACCTCTACACAAAATGTTAACCCCACACATGTTAGTCTTGGAGGTATTCCTATCAATCAAAACTCCTAGATATACCTTCTTCCTTTAGCCTTTTGTTTGTTCCACAACCATATCCTTTACCCACTTTCCATAATGTTCCACTTTCCTATTCCTATGCTCTACTATCTTATTACAATGTTGCACCTCCTTCACAATCAAACATGTCCAACACCAATTCATCAACCAAAACCACTATTAACAACTTATCTCAAAGTGTGTCATCCTCACAACAACAATTGGCTTCTATAACCCAATCCAAGTTCAATATATCCCCACATCATGAAATATATCTATCCCACTTTACCAAGATATTGTTCATTCTATTGTCTCTCAATACATGGATATTACTCAATTGTAGTTATACAATGAAAAATATAACCCCATGACTCATGTAAAAATATTCCAAACCTTATGTAGTGATTTTCCAAATGATTATAGAGTTATGGAAAAATTGTTTGCTCGCACTTTTAGAGATAAAGCTTCGCAAAAGTGATGACCGAGACTACAGAAGCAACCGACACTCTGGCAGAAGAGATAACCAAGATTACAAGGACAAATGCAAGAAGGCTTGTTACCTGGTTGAGAACAAAGATGAAAATTATGATACTAATTCTGATGAAGATATTGAGGTAGTATTTTTTTCTATGAAGGATGATTCAGACAAAGAAGAAAGGTATGTTGAAACAACACTCATATCTAAAGTTAGCAAAAATGATGTCTAGATTATTGATAATTGTTGTACTCATCACATGACTGGAGATAAAGAAAAATTTGAAACTTTTGAATATTATAATGGTGGATCAGTTAGGATGGGTAATGACTCTCCTTGCCCAGTTGAAGGAAAATTTATCATCATGTTGAATAATCCGATCAGATGTGAAAATGCATATTGGGTGAAAGGAATTAACTATAATTTGTTGAGTGTTTCACAGCTGAACAACATAGGACACCGAGTTGAATTTGAGAACAAAAAGGCAATGATCTATAATAGAACAGGAAATTTGATCAGTACTAGTGAACAAACAAAAGGTAATCTATTCTATCTTGATAATATTAAGACCACTTGTTTATTGGCTAGAAATGAAGATGTTTGGTTGTGGCATAAAAGGTTATGTCATGTGAATTTTGACAACATAGTTAAGATAAGTAAGAAAATAAAAGTGAGAGGCTTACCGAGAATTTCAAAGCCCGACCATGTTATGTGCAAAAATTTTCAAATAGGTAAAATGACAAAGTCTAGTTTCAAGAGCAAAACCTACTCATCTAATGCTATTCTAGAGTTAGTCCATACTGACTTATGTAGACCAATGAGAACAAAGAGCTATTATGATGATAGATAATTTATTCTATTTGTTGATGACTATCATGTTCTTAAAAGAGAAATATGAAGCATTTAAGATGTTCAAATGGTATAAAGCTAAAGTTGAAAAACAAAGTGTAAAAGAACTAAAATGTTTAAGATCAGATAGAGGAGAATTTATTTTTGATGAATTCACTAACTTTTATAATGAGCATGGGATTACAAGACATGTTTCTACACTGAGAACACCACAATGAAATGGGATTGTTGAAAGGAGGAATAGATCAATTGTTGATTGTGCCAGAACATTGATGATTGAAAAAGGCACCAGACAAACATTCTGGAGAGAAGCTGTAAGTATTGTTGTCTATACTCTAAACTGAGTTTAATTGAAGAAAGACACAAATAAGACACCTTATGAGCTATGGTATGGATACACACCAAATGTGAGTTACTTTAGAGTTTTTGGAAGTCAATGTTATATATTGAAAGATGATAGAAATGGGAAACTTGACTCTAAAAGTGATGAAGAAATATTTCTACGATATTCTACTAACAGAAAATCTTATAAATGTCTGAACAAATCTTCTAACAAAATCATTGAGAATGAAAATGTTAAAGTGGACGTATTTGTTGACAAAAATGATGAGGAAAGAAAAAGGTACCTAAAGATTACAACAAATTTGTCTACATTGAAGATCCTAACACCTTGCCCGAGCGACAGAATAATGCAACCGATCAACAAACTGCAAACACCGAGAATCAGGAAAATGCTTACAATGTTGAACTGAGTGATAGAGATCAAAATGAAGAACAAGAATATGAACTTGTAATTTATAAATATGTCAAAAGACACCATCCATAGGACCAGCTCATAGGGGACAAAATAGTAGGAATGAGAACAAGAAGTAAGTCACTTAACAATAGATGTTTGATTTGTGTTTTTGAGCCTAAATCTGTTAATGCTACACTTGAGAATCAAGAATGGGTTAGTGGAATGAATGAAGAGATTGAACATATTGAGAAGAATAAAACATGGACATTAGTACCTAGAACAAGTGACAAAAATGTCATTGGCACCAAATGGATTTTCAGAAACATACTTAATGAGAATGGAGAATTCACAAGGAACAAAGCAAGACTGGTATGCAAAAGGTACGCACAAGAAGAAGGTATTGAATATGGAGAAACCTTTTATCCCATTGCTAGACTAGAAGGAGTAAGAATTCTACTTGCTTATGTTGCTTTTAAAGGATTCAAAGTATACCAAATGGATGGTAAATCTACATTTCTGAATGAAATGCTAGAAGAGGAGGTATACATTGAACACCCTGAAGGGTTTGTTGATCCTAATAAGAGGAACATGGTTTGTAAACTACACAAAGCCTTGTATGGACTAAAACAAGAACCGAGAGCATGGTATGGAAGACTTCAATCTTATCTCATTAGTACTGGATTTGTTAGAACAAGTGACAACAGTAATATGTACTTTAAAGGAGATACTGATGATTATATTTTGATTGCTGAGATATTTGTTGATGATATCATATTTGGAGGTAATGATATGCTATGCAAGTCATTTGCTGATGAAATGAACAAAGAATTTTAAATGTCAATGTTTGGAGAGATCAAATATTTTCTTGGTCTATGGATTCTACAACAGGATGAATGCATCTACATCACACAATCAAAATACATCAAAGAAGTTTTGAAGATATTCAAGATGGAGGACACCAAACCAGTTGGAAAACCTATGGCAACTAGATGCAAATTGAAAAAGGAAGACAAGACAACTGAGGTAAATCAGACCTTATATAGATCTATGATTGGTAAACTAATGTATGTTGTACACACTCGACCTGATATAGCACATGTAGTTGGTATAGTTGAAAGATTGTCTGCTAACCCTAAGGAATCACATATGAATGTTGTTAAAATAATTTTGAGATATCTAAAAAATACTGAAGACTATGGTTTGTGGTACAATAAAGAAGGAAAATTTAAGCTACAAGTTTATATTGATGTTGATTGGGCTAAAACATAGATGATAGAAAAATCACTACAAGATGAGCATTATTTATGGGTGACAGACTTGTTACATGGATAAGTGAAAATAAAGGATGCATATCTCAATCAACTGCAGAAGCAGAATATGTAGATGATGTTGCGAATTGCTCTAACATTGCATGGATCAAGCAACTGCTGAAAGGTATGAATGATGAAATTCTTGACCCAGTAATTATCTATTGTGATAATACAAGTGTTATAAACATTTCAAAGAACCTTGTGATGCATGCTAAGACAAAGCACATATCTATTAAGTATCATTACTTGAGGGAACAAGTACAAGAGAAACATATAATACTGGAATATGTACAATCCAAAGAACAACTAGCAGACATATTCACAAAACCATTTCCAAAAGATACATTTGTATACCTGAGGTATAGACTAGGGGTTCTTCCCTTATCTACTGGTCACTAAGCTGACTTGGAGGTTGCATTAGCCTACACATTATCAGACGATTAATCATGTTGATGAAAACTGAAATATGAAATGCAATGACATATCAGTACACTGAAGGTACTTATCTGAACCACACACCAGAGATATTGTTGGCTACTACAGAGTTGTATATATTTTTTTTGGAATTGATGTCAAAGGGAGAGAAAGATTCAATGAAATATCCATCAGGGAGAAGATATTCTACAACACAAAGGGAGAGAATATCTAAAGGTTACTGTCAATGAAAAAACCATCCATCAAAGGGAGAGAAAGGGAGAGAGTTAACACTACATATCTATCTAGAAATGGGAGAAGAGATTCTACAAGAAAGGGAGTGACATACTCAGAAGAAAGAATTGCTAGACCTATCCATTGAAGGGAATGAAGAAAGGGAGAGCACATAGAAGAATCAAATCTACAGGGAGAGGTGTATGGTAAACATTTTTTTGTAGTGATTAAACATATTAAATCTAAGCTAGAAGAGCTAACCGATATTCATATATTTGAATTGGTTATAGAAAAATAATTTTGGTATGTTATGGCATGTTTTATACTACATATTTCATATTGTGTTTCCATCAATGCCAAAGGGAGAGATTGATGAACTATAACTGGTTGAATGTTTGAAGATGATAAATTGATGATCACCAAGCTGCAAAAGTGAATGCAAGACATTAAATCAGTTAATGTATTGTATTTTCATTAATATCAACTTGATATGGTTTGATTTTTCATACACATATTGTCATAACCTTGAAGATCTGAAGAGACAAAGTTTATGTGGTCGGTAAAACATAAAAGGTTTGTATACACCGAGTGATAGTGAACACCGAGTAGTTCACTGTGTATACCGAGCACATCAGTAACCGAGCAAGTGTTACCGAGTAAGAGTTAATGACCGAGCATAACTAAAGTTAATGACCGAGCATAACTAAAGTTAATGACCGAGCATAATTGGAGTTAAAGAATGACAAAATTGCCTAGCTGGCAGAGCTACAATTTAGGGATTGACTGATTGATTGTTTTATTATCAATGACCAGTTAAGATAAAGCGAGGAAGGAGATTAAAATCATTTTTTATTCACAGTTATCAAGGAGACATTTACAAAAAAAAACAAAAGGAGATCTTTATGGGATAAAGAAAATCATGGCAAGTTTTACGGATCAAGGAGAGATCTACAACAAAAATAAGGAGATTGAGTGGCTAATCATGTCTATATAAAGAGACAAGGAATTCATTATCAATGAGCAGAATGCTGATTATATTTTGTGAGAAGATAGAACTGTTCATGCAGATCTGATCATATAGGTTGAAGAGCAGAGCCAAGGAATTCTACAGACACTGAGCAACAGAGGATAGAGCATTCACCGAGCAGAATAAAGAAAGAAAGCAAAGGAACTAAAGTATATATTGATCAGATATGTATTATTGGACTAACAATATATCTCAATAATTGCAAATCAAAGTTGTATTTTTGAATAGATCATTTACTGTATTAGTTTAACCATTGATTCAGAAAATATCTTAAGCAAGTGGGATTTAACAATCCTTATTGTATTGAGATACTCTAGAGTATCAAAAGGTTTTCTTGTTGACAACATAGTGAGTGCTAGGTCAAAAGACAAAATGTTGGTTTTAAATCCTCTAACAAGGTCGCACTTAATAGTGTGTATTATAACCTTTAATAGGGTTGGCTCTTCACCGAGCTCACTTCAGAAGAGTGAAAATATTTTGGGTTACCGGTTCCAGGTGGTTTTTTCCCATATTGGGTTTCCACGTTAAAATCTATGTGTCAAATGTTTATATGTTTCATTGCATTGATATTTTGTTTTACACGTTATTGAAACTGGATTGGTCGGTTAACACTTAGTTTATTTGCTGCGACTCAGTAAAGTCCAGAAAAGATAAACAATATATCTTACCGAGCAGTTTATATTTATTAAGATTATTTATGGCATACATCTTGATGAAATTGGGACTGTAAGATAGTAGAAGGTATTATATTTGAGAGATAAGTTTTTGGTTGGATCTTTTGGAATAATTGTTAAGGCCACTAATTCACCCCCCCATCTCAGTTATTCTAACATTAGGAAGAGTTGAGTCCTAGGTTGTGATGGAGTTGGAGGAGTAGGAACTTCATGATTAATTTTTTTGGAAGCAAAGGGATATGATTGTTTGGCTTTATGAAGGCGACATAATTTTTTTTTTTTCATAATTCAATGAAAGCCTATCAAAGTAGGAGTTGTATTTCTTCTTTGGCTAATTCGAAAAGAATTTAGTTGTCTTCTTTGTAGGCATTGTCTCACGAGGCTACATGGTACTATTCTACTCTCTTTACTAAAAATTCACCTCCTACTTACGATGAGGAGAATATGATTCTCGCATGTGTTTCCTGTTTAGTCACTAATGAGATGAATGAATCTCTTATTTTTTTTTTATCTCTTTGCCTAAATTGGAAGAGGTTTTTCTAGGATGCGTAAGGGAAAAAATCTTGGAAAAGATGGGTTTCCTATTGAGTCTTTTTTTAAAAGATGGATGTTGTTAAATTGGATTTGCTAGAGGTGGTTTGGGAATTTCATGGTAGAAAACAAATGATCGAAGCCTTGAATTGTATTTTTCTTGTACTTATTCCTAAAAGAGAAGGAGCTAATCACATGATTTCTTCAGGCCCATTTCTCTTTGTAATGTGTTGTACAAAATCATTACTAAATTTATTGCAAAGAGGATCAAAATTTGGCTCTCATCTTTGATCTCAGAGGAGCAAGGTCATTTTGTGGCTGGGAGACAAATTTTAAATGGGGTGGTGGCAGTTTTTAAAGTCATCCACTCTATGACAGTGTATAAGGATAAATATATGTTCATCAAATTGGATATTCCCAAAGTGTAAGATAGAGTTAAGTGGCATTTTATGCAAAAAAATCAGGTTATATCCTTTGGTTTTAGTCATGAGTGGGTTAGATGGATGACGAGTTATGTTACTTCTTCATCCTTCTCTGTTATTATCAATGGTGAGCCTATTTATTTATTTGGAGCTTCTAGGGGTCTTCACCAAGGGTATCTTCTGTCACCTTATTTGTTTATTATAATGAATGAAGGCCTGGGTATATTTATTAAATCTCAGGTCTCCTAAGTCTCGATTTAAGGTTAGAGATGGCATAATGGGCTGCCTAAGATTTCTTATATCTAGTTTATGGATGATACTTCTCTCATGGTGACTTCTTATCTTCATGAAGCCAAATATTTTAGGATAAACTTATTAAGACTAGCTTTTTTTGGATCTGCAATAAGGGCTCATAAGCTCTTTTTTGGCTTGATTATTGAGATGGAAATCCTCCTATTCTTTCTATGTAGGTGTACTTACAACCACTATATGATAGTTTTACCGCATTTGGTTGGAATATGATCATGAAATATAATTTTATTCAAAATTTTGGGATGACTACTGGTTATAGATGGAAGGATCCATGTGATTGGTCGCCACGTGGATCAGAGGAGGCTCACAACAAGTTGGCTCAAATTCTTACTTCTTGTGAGTGCAACTCATTGGTGGGGTAGGACATTCTTTCCTAGGATATAGATTAGTCTGGTAAGTACTCTATTTCTGTGGGGTACTTGGTGCTTGATAGAAACATAATGTTTAGAGGTATAGAGGTACCTTGGTGGAAACAAGGGTGGAACAAATTTGTTGGCCCAAATGCAAATTTTTCATGTGGGTGGTGGTTTGGAATCAACGTCTTACTTGGGATAATTTGTATAAGAGGAGATTCCTTGGTCCATCTATGTGTGCTTTGTTTTGTAATAGTGAGGAGAGTGTTTTTCATCTTTTATTTCAGTGCTCTTTCTCTAAGGAAAATTGACACTTCTCATGGAGAGTTTGGAATTAGGCTTGTTGGGATGTCTCCTCTTTGGCTGATTTTTGGGCCTATTGTGGTAAGCCTCTAGTTAATACCTCTTTTATTCAGGTTTCTTGGGTTCTTGGACCCAATTTCATTATTTGACATAGTTTTTAGGAGAGGAATTGTAGGATTTCTCATGATGCTAGGATGGTTGCTCAATACTTGTGGTGGAAGATTATACATTCTCTTTGTGAGATTGTCTTAGCAAAATGTGACTTTGTTGGAGGTGTGGATCCTAGAGAATTTGATAGCTACAATTAATTCAATCTTCTTCTTCAATGAAATGTATCTGCCCAAACTACAACTTATTTTAACCTCTTCCTTTCTCTTTTTAGGAAATGTATTTGCCCAAACTGGATCTGGCTAACAAAACACCAAAAACAAATAGATTAACTCGATGCTCCTGCATCAATTTCTATTTAAACATTGTCTCTAGGGTTGGGAGAGGTGTAGGAGGAAGAATAAATAAAAATAGTACTATCTCAAGAGGGATGACAACAATAAGAGACAATTTCTCATTTTTCTCTAAATTAGTAGGTCTAGATTCAAAGATTTACTCAGCCTCTAAATTTATTTGCGAGCAGATAAAGATGATACTAGTAGTCAATAATGGGAGAGTATTGATAACTTAATGTTGGTCACCAAAATGTGCCAAGACCACAACAAAGGCTACTAGTTTACTTGACAAGGTACAATGATTTTAGGCTAATTTATCTATACCCTAGATTAGAATTGAAGTTTGCATCTTAATGTTTATTCTTTCAACACACCATCTTTGTCAATGCACGTGTATAAAGGAAAACTACCAACTTGTCAAATCTACACTTCTCCTATAAAAAAATATGAAGAACATCACATACAAAAAAGGAAACCACATTTTATTTTTTTCAAAAATAATATCAAAACCTTCAATTCAATTTCAAAATTTTGAAATAAACTATACAAAAAATACTTTTTACCTTATACCAATATTTATTATCTAAATTAAACTTGAAAACTAATTGTACTTATAACAAGATAAAAACAAGAGCAGGAATTACAAGAGCCCAATATTGGATCCTCTAATAGTTGGATTAGAAGAGCAGGAATTCCCCATATTGGCATACCTCAAAAATTCAAACACATTTCACGAGAAGAGGTATAAAAGAAATATGAACCCCCTTATTTGAAATAATTATGATAATCAATTATCATGTCTCATATCTAGTTCTTGATTGAGAGAGAAATCAAGCATCATCAAGACATTGAAGTAAAGACGTCAATTTTCAAAGCTCAATTTATTATTGCATCCATGATTGACCTATTATGATGTCAACTCTACAAGTCAGCATCAACATCTTCATGAAGACTTCAACATAAGGGAGGCTTATCAAGGTGTAACATTTCATTTGAGAAATTTAGTTCAAATCTAGCCTCTACCACACAACAACATACTTTCAATTCATTAATATTTAAATTTTATTTCATGGTTAATTCCAAAACTGAGATTTGACCTAGGCAAACCCCCATCAACCCAATATTTTCCTTCGCTTGCTTGTGGAGGTGATAAGAACAAGAGACACAAATTTCAAATCAAATCTAGTAGACAAAGACCCGCAGATTGGGCTTTCATAGATCTAAAAAAGTAGGGTTGACATTCCCCTGAGTGACATAGGCTTGGATATTTCTAACAAAAATTTTAATGAGGGTTCCGAGTAGCATACTGATTCTAGAAACACCATTTTCATTCGTATTTGACATTCATAGGTCAATGTCACCCCAAGAATATTGAAATCCTAATTTTAGCCCAGACTTCAAACACAAGTTTCTTTTTGTCTCTTTCCAAATCTGTCGATTTTGTCTTCATATTTTTTCTTTGGTTTACTGCGTATGTTTAAAACCCTCAATTTTACATCTCTAGCCTTAGATCTATCACACAATTTACATAATTTCTATTTATTTTTATCTCACTCACAAGGACTGTTGAAACCACCTTGTGCCTAATCCTTTTTTAGTAGATTTGAGGTTGAGCCTTATGGATCTACTCTCCTTCAATAAAATTTAAGTTGAAATAGACCTAGTTTCCTAGTTTGCATGCATAAGCTAGTGAATACTGTTTCCCAACATTACATTTTGGTGAACCCAATGTATGCTTTCATTACCTTTTGATTTTTATTGGGATCTGATTTGTATGCATCTAATTGACTCACATTTACAACCATTTATGATATATATCATTTATAGAGAGACACCTTTTATGGATTCGATTATGCATAATATTTTTGCATCAAAGTTTTGAATCACACTCTGTGATCCATCACCAATATGAGAATAGCTAGAGGGATATAATTTATGCTCTTATAGTTCATGCAATTAGAGATCCTACTCAACAAAATTACATTTGGTTGAGCTTTATGCATCTTACATATCGCTTAGATTTGTATGTCTAGATCAGATGTATATGGACTTAGTTGAATCAAATTTGCAATCATATTTTATTTATGCAATGGTTAATTAATCATTCTATTAGCAAATTATATTTTTAATTATTCTTTCTAGCGTTGTTAACGAGTTTCATGACCCTTAGTCCTACATCTAATATCCCCGTGAGAAGAAGCTATAGACTTATGGAAATCCTAAGTTCAAATACCAAGGGTGTAGATCCTGAGTTGACTAGCATATTCCATGGGAACTTAGGTGAAACCTCTATTTAGGTACACAAGACATACCCAACATTGTGGAGAATCATTATTCCCACACTTCTCATGATGATGATGACTCCTTAATATGAGAATCTACTAAACAAATGGGAAAACTTACCCATGAATTGGATAAGCTTCAACAATGGACAAGACAAGAATATTCAAACAATGAGGCAATCTCCTTAATTCAAGGATTTAGAAAAATGATTTAAAGCTATGCACATGGTGTGGAATTATTGTGTGACATTACTCATATTGTTGATACTTATGTTATGCCTCTGAAAAGTTGTGTGGAAGCTCTTAATTTATCTAATCCTACAAATCAAGTTGAGCATTCTATTATTGTACCTACATCATTGCCTATTGTTTCTCCATATACATCTCCTATTTTAGCTACCTCTACAAAAAATGTTAACCCCACACATGTTAGTCTTTGAGGTATTCATATCAATCAAAACTCCTAGATATACCTCCTTCCTTTAGTCTTTTGTTTGTTCCACAACCATCTCCTTTACCCACTTTCCATAATGTTCCACTTTCCTATTCCTATGCTCTACTATCTTATTACAATGTTGCACCTCCTTCACAATCAAACATGTCAAACGCTAATTCATCAACAAAAACCACTATTGACAACTTATCTCAAAGTGTGTCATCCTGACAACAATAATTAGCTTCCATAACCCAATCCAAGTTCAATATCCCCACGTCATGCAATATAGCTAGCCCACTTTACCAAGATATTGTTCATTCTATTGTCTCTCAATACATGGAAATTCCTCAATTGTAGTTATACAATGAAAAATATAACCCCTTGACTCATGTTAAAATATTCCAAACCTTGGTAGCAATTTTTCAAATCATTATAGACTCATGGAAAAATTGTTTGCTAGCACTTTTAGAGATAAAGCTTTTCAATGATATTGTTCTTTTTCCTCTTTATTCTATTGATTCTTTTCCAAAAATGGCTAATGCATTCATACAACAATTTCAAAATAATATTGATCCTCAAATTACTTTGGCCGATTTGAATCATTGTAAGTAGCTAGAGAAAAATGGATTGATTATATTGGTAGATGTATAAACATTTGCATTCAAAAATTTCTTATCATGTGCATGATACTCATGTTCAAAGAATATTCATTTCTAATTTACAAAATTATATCAGAGATAAGCTGTTATTTTTGAGTTTACATCTTTTACAAAATTTGTGTAATGCTTCATAAATATCATCTTCAAGTGAGAAAATTTGAATAATCTTCATCAATGGCTCTAGTTGATAAAAATAATGGTTCTCAACAATATTTTCAATAGTAACGAGAGTAAACCAAATGTTTTGTCAAGATCAATAATAATTCTTCAAATCATATTGATATATAAGCGGCAGATGCAACATCAAGTGTGGCCCCTTTAGCATCAATCTTCAATATGTGTCATAGTTTTACTCCTCTTTTTGAACCATTGTATAATATCATGATTAAATTGGTTAACACTAATGTGACAAAGCTTCCTCCCATCAAACCTATAGATGTCTCCAAGGCCTTGCAATCTTCCTTTGACCATAAAGTATTTTACCTTGATACCATTGTTAAACCAACCATGATACTGAGACTTATTTTAGGTTTAAACATGTTATCCAAGAGATTGATGATTCCAACACTATAACTATGAATGGTGTGAATGAAAAAGGAAACAAACTCGTAGCACCCACCAATCAAAAATTGAAAATCTTCACTAATCCTTTGCCTTCGCATTCCACCAATGTTGTTAATTCTAATGAACCCAATAGAAAAAATTCTAATGACATGTGTAATGAGGCCACCAATGTTGTGAACCTTATTTCCAGACCTAAACCTAAGCCTAAATATTGCATTAACTTTTATTCAAGGGAGGCTATTCTGGTACACAATGGGCCCCTATGCATTACTGCAAAAAATAAAATAAAGATCTAATGGGGAGTTCTCATTGATCCATTATGCATGGTGAACATTATTACTAAAAACCATCTCTTACACAATAATTGCATCCACATACATACAAAAAATATGATACATATAAAAAGATCACTCTTCTTGTTTAGGTTGGTACTAAGCTCATAGATGTTACCTTCACCATTATCTCTGCATTAACCAATTTCATGTGATGTTGGGGCATCCTTGGATCAATTCTATGAAAGATATTCTTTCTACCATAGATATAAGTGTTTGAATTTCCCTCACGATGGGCATATTATCATGATCAATCATAGACTTTATAAGCCATTATAAAGATGTGGAAACTTCACCCTTGACTTCTCCTTGCCTCAAAAACCCAAAGATTTGAAACCTTGAGAAGATGACCTTTTCTTATCCTATAAAAAAATCAAACTTGAAAATATATTGAAGACTTGAGTAAACCTCAAGATATTCCACCTCCACATTCTAGATGTGGATTTATTCCTACACCTATTCGTCCATATACATTTTAGTCCCAATTGTTAGGAAAATTCTGTCTCAACCTTGCAATTATATAAGGTTACTATTTACAATAAGTTTACATTTGAGCATGAATTTTTCCTAAAACTCCCCAAAGATTTAGACAAGATAAGGATGTTAAATATTCATTGCAAGACCCTATATGGATTATTGCACCCACTTAGTGCTTAAGTCCTACATGGGCCTAGTGGGTCATATTCCTTCTAAGTATGTAATAGTATTTATGATCAATCTTCCACCTCTATTTTTCTATTGTACATTTTGGTGAACTCAACTCATAACATTTCCACTTCTCATTTGGTGTTTAGATCTAATTTTTATGCATTACATTAATATATTTTATGCAAAGTTTCATATGGTTTCATAGAGAAAGTTCATTATTGCATTGTATTTTCATGTTTAAAATATTAAAAACACAAAAATATTTATTTTTATGAATTTCACGTGTTTAGATTTTTCCTTTTGGGCTTTGTTTCATTGCATTATCTTATTGCATTAAAAAATGTTGGATTTATTTTTACGAAGTTTAACTGGCTTTGATAAGCCCTTTTTAGTGACGACTATGATAATCTGGATGAATCCCTTGATGATTTCATCTTTATTGAGTCTTCCTATATGCCACTATAAACCTTCCTTTTTCCAAAATTTTCTTAATATGATCGAGGGATTTAAGAAATATGGAAATCCCCTTAATGAACCTCTGAATGATTACTCTCCCAAAGTTACTCTCCCTCATGACAATATATTGATGCAAGAGCATACTTTCAATACTTCTCTCAATGATCTCCCTCATTGGGATGAACCATTGGAGAATGATGTTGATTATTCTCTTAAAATGCACCTACCCAATGAGAGTCCCTTGGTGCAAGAGGATGAAATTTGGAGGAAGAGGGTGATATATATCCTAATTCCCTAAATGATAGTTCCCCTTCTATTTACTTCAATGAACTTCCCTCTAGAGATAAAGCATTAATTAGCTATGTTGGTCCCTCTCCTAAAGTTTTTCATGAAAATGCCTTACAAGAAAAGGATGATATCCTTGATGCTATCTCTTTTTCTAATGAATAAAGAGCCTAATCAAGTAAATACCATTCAAGATACCCCTAAAAATAATCCAGTGATTGTTCTACAAGTTGATACACAACCTAATTATCATGTAGTACAATAAACATATAACAAAAACCCTCAAGAGGACAATGTTCTTGATGCCCTCCCTTCTACAAATACAATCTTAACACATAAGGATCCTAATCAAGTCAACACTATTCATATGAAATATTCACCTACTTCTTTAATTATTTCTCTAGTACAAACACACACACCCTCAAATCTTCAAGATGATGATTGGGGAACTTTAGACTTTGTACCGACCTTTTGTAGTGAAACAAATCCTTGAATTTGATAACCAAGCACATTATTCTAACAAAAGGTGATTTGGTCCTTTTTAAATTTCAATCTAATTCTACCTTAGAGTAACTCTTCTCTTTTTGACATTTCAAATATTGATGATGGACATGGTATAAGATATGTGCAACGGAGAATTTGTTAGTATTAAGAGATGTAAGATTACTAAGGGGGGTGTTAGTCAATAATCTAACAATTTAAACTTTTCATTAATCTTTCAACCACTTGCATCAATAGACATCCATTGCATGAAAAAATAAATAATGAAGATAAACATCCACAACCATGAAACATAATAACACCAATTCTTTTCTTGTGGAAAACCAACTGGGGAAAACCACGTGTGTGGATGACACCCAAAAAAATATGCACTCTTTTAAAGTATGCCTGGTTAAGAGCTTAGTGCTGTTAAAATCTTACAAATGACCAGTTAAGAGAAAGACCATGTTAGGAGTCACCCGGTCAAGGGATTTACCACTAGCCCTATTAGGAGCTTTACCCTGTTAGGAGTAACCTAGTTAAAGGATTTCAAACCCTAATAAAATAGTCACCTAGTTAAAGGTTTTACAATTTAGACCTATTAGGATCTACCTAGTTAAGAGATTTAGCTTGATGAACCTGTTAGGAATCAACAAGTAAATGATCTAAGAAAGTAAAACTCTCTATTAATACATATCAAATTCAAGTTCAATCTCTCCTTCACATATAGACAATATTGTCTCTTCAATTTTCTCTCGATCGCACCTCTGCATCCATGATCACACTTGTACTTTTCATCATTTTACATATTTATGCATTACAAGTTCATTAGGGAAATTAAACACCTTACAAAATGTTTTAAAATTTTTCTTGCTCAATGAAAAACCCCTAAAATGTGTTAAAAATCTATAGCAATCTCTAACAAAATCAGTTCGGCCTTCAAATCCACCGCACATTGATTTGAAAAAGAAAAGTCAAACCACAACACACTCTCCAATGTTATTGCACAACCTCCATGAAATCTGATCATAATGGTCATGAAAATTCTAACTCATAAATCCTCGTCAATCTTCAACATCACAAAGATCCCTGGAACACATAATCACTTACTGCAACATCACCAATCAAGGTTCTAGCTGACTGTTCTAAGAACTTCTTATGAATTTCTACTGAACGAACTTTTGTCACTTGAAACTTGGTATTTCGATCATCAAATCAAGATTCAGCTGCAAATACAACCTCACAACATATTCAAGATAACAAACCTTGAATCAAAACTTATTTGACAAAAACATCAAATCATTCCTTCTTGGCTTCATCTTGTTCTTCCTATTGAACTTTCAACCTTCAATCAAATATAAGTCACACCAAACATAAGATCAACCTATGAAAACATATATACAACATCTAGAGACATCACTTCTAGTCTTTCTTTACAATCGAACACACCAAATCTTACCACAGCTCTAGATTCAACCTCTTGAACATACATCACTATAGCAGGCACATTGTCAACCAACAAACATTAAGTTGACATCAATGAAAACACCATAACTGATCAACCCATCATCAGATCTACATCAAAGACATACCATAACATACTCAATATTATCTCTGTATCAATTATGCCAACAATATCCCCCTTTGGAATTGATGACAACACCAACAATACCAAGAAAACTAAATATAAAAAATTCTCTCCCTTAGCTCATTCTTCTGAATTTCTCTTCTCATTCTCTTCTCCCCCAATATTTACTCTTCTCTACTCCTCTTCCCCTTTGACAACAATGCCAAAGGAACAATAAGCCCAATACATCATCTATTGCAAATATATTCATCTCTTTCTGACAACTCCCCCTAAGGAGTAGTCCCCTAAACATTAATCCATAGTGAAAGAAATGGCAATAAATCCACTAGATTAATACACCAACATCATCTTAGTTATGTGTAAGGGAATAACCCCTATCTTACTTATAAGGTACTCAAAAGTATCCTTAGGTAGTGGCTTGGTGAAGTATCTACTATATGCTCCTTTATTAGTACATATTCCAACTTCACCTCTTTCTACTGTACCTTTTGTCTCAGAAAGTGATACTTAAGTGCAATGTGCTTAGTCTTGGAATGCATTATAGGATTCTTGGAAATATTTATTGCATGTGTATTGTCACAAAAGATAGTTACCGGTTTAGTCACCTTTTCTTTGATGCCTTCAAGATTCTGCTTCATCCATGCAATTTGTGTACAATTTATAGCTGTTACTACATATTCTTATTCCACAGTGGATTCTGAGATACAACTTTTCTTTTTACTTGTCCAAGATACAAGCCTTTAACCTAGAAATAATGCACCACCACTTGTACTCTTTCTATCATCAACATTTCTAGCCCAATCATCATCAATAAACACACTCAAAGATAAATCACCATCGTGAGCATACCACAAACCATAGTCAACTGTGCCTTTCAAATACCTCAATATCCTCTTGGATACAACCATATAGAATTAATTAATATTTGATTAAAATCTATCCACTATACAAATTGCTTTAGAAATATCTGGTTTATTATGAATAACATACTGCAACTTACCAATCATAGATCTGTATAAAGTAGCATCTACTGTTGGAGATTTGTTTCTGTGCATTGATTGATTGTATGTTTGTCATTGATGACAACATATAATATACAGTAGTGATTCTGTATGTACTTATCAAAATGATGATATCAAGCCTTGCATGGATATATTTAGATTTTATACATGCTTAGTATGTTATGTTCATACACGAAGACTCAGATATGATGTTTTAGTCAAGTTGTGTAATTCTGTTATTGGCAGTTACAGTTCTAGAAGAGTATCTATTCAGAGCTGACGTATTTAACGTGTTTCTTGAGTTGTGCCTATCTTCAGGAAATGCATGTGTATATTCATGTTTATTTATGAGTTTATGATAGTTATCTAAAGGTGCCTAACATGTTTCAAGAATATTGCAAAGTTAGAGTTAATTTGGTGAGGCTGACTTAGTGAAGCGTCGCGTCTGTTTAGTTTATATTTGCACGGTTGTAATTATGCTTGTGTGCTTAGTAAAGCTGATAAGGATGTTATGAAGAGTTTTCTTATAGCTCCCATGATATCATACTTTGAGGAAGATATTTATATCAAGTCATTTGTGATACGCTAAGTGTGAATGATACGAAAAGAGATAGAAAATGTACATAGCAGAATATCAGTTGTGGTTCATTCATCAAGGATCTATGTGAAGAAGAAGTGAAAGATTACAATACACTAGAACTGATCAAGACAACATATCTATTCTATAGTTCATCATTAGATATAGTGCATATCTATTCTACAGAAGGTTGTAGCCTTCACCATTGAAGCAGTGAGATTTTGGATAGTGAGTCCTCACCCCTAACAGGGTTATTTTTAAAAGACTCCTAACAGGGTCAGACCCTTAACCAGGTCACTATACTTATTGCATTGTAAATTACAACTCCTAACAGGGTTGAAATATCTTAAAATAGGGATTACTATAAACAAGTATAGTTCATTGTTGGTGCTAATTCCCACCAGGGTTTTTTCCATTTGGTTTCCCCATAATCAAATTGTGTGTTGTGTACTGTGTTATCTGAATGTGCATTTACTTTATTGTGTTATGAAGTTAAAGAAGTAAAAAGAAATTAAAGTTACTGATAACTGATTCACCCCCCCTTCTTAGTTATCCTTTGGGACTATTCTAACAATTGGTATCAGAGCCAAGTACCTTGGAGAAGAAGCCTAACAGCTTAAGGTAGATCAGATGTCTTACTTCAGAAAAGAGAGGCCTAAGTTCGATGGAGAAAATTATCTGGATTGGAAAAAAAAATGACAATCCATCTACAGTGTATTGGTTTTGAAATCTTTGAGATAGCTACACAAGAAGTTGTTATTCCATCTCTGAAATACCTTGCAAAGGATGATTCTACTAGCAGACAAAAGGAAACATTTACTAACAATGCAATCGCTAAAGAAGCCCTAATCAGTGCCCTATCTGACAGTGAATTTTCTAAGATCAAGAAAATTAACAGAGCATATACCATATGGAAGTATTTAGAAGATATGTTTGAAGGATATATTCAAGCAAAGAATGCACGTAGGAAGACATGGAAAAAGAAATACAATAGTATTGAGATGTTACCTAAAGAGAACATTAGAGCCTACAATAAAATGATAAAATGAAGCAGTCTCTGGAATCAGAAACAATGGTGGAGAAATATCAGAAGAAGATATAATGGACAAGTTGTTAACTACTTTAACATCAGACTATGAAAAAAATATAAGTAGTCTAGAGGAAACCATTCAATTCTCACAAGACTTCAAGAGAGAGACTTTGATCAGTAAAATCTTTGCATTTGAGATATCAAGATTGAAGATTGAACCTAAAAGTGAAACAACTTTCAAAGCCTCAGTCCATGGTAAGAAATCCTTACACATCTCTAGCCATAATGAGAAAGAAGAAGTTGATGAAGAACTAGAAGATATCATTGCTATGATTTCTAAAAGAGAAAAGAAAGGACAAGGAAAATATGAAGGACAACTTCCATTCAAATTTTTTTCATGCAACAAGATTGGTCACTTTGCATCTAAGTGTCCGACAAGAGTCAAGAAGTTTAGATCTGATTACAAACCTAAATATAAGAAGGAATGTTACCATGCTAAAGAAGGTGTAACTGATGAATATTTAGGAGATGATGAAATTGGATTCATTTCCCTTAGAGACATGGAAAAGTTACTTGAGGAAATGGACATTGCAGATGAAAAGGAAGAACAAGAGTTAGCCCTAATTTCCAAAGCAGACATCAGAACTGATTGGATCATTGACAGTGGATGCTCTCATCATATGACAGGTGAAAAAGACA
>MU224564.1:982117-993455 GCA_018584345.1 Thuja plicata
TAAAAATAATTATTTAATTAATTTTGGGAATTTGATTAGATGATTTGGGGAATGAATTTAGAGTAAAATAGATGATTAATTAATGATTAAAAAACCATTAATTAATAGATGAAAATTAGTGTTTTTAGTGTAAAGGCAAACCTGTCCATTTTAGGGTGTCTACATTTGCCCCTCTTTGATTTTGTTCTAGCTTGCCCCGGCAGTATTAGGTGTATTTATGCCCCCTCAATAAATTTGAGCGAAAAGTCACGAGACGAGCATTGATTTGTTGAAACTACAATTTCTGGAACTGGGTTGTTGATGGATTTGTCGTGATTCCATTGTATGCTTGGAGTAGTACCATTTTTGTATCCTGATACACTGATATTTATTGATATACATGTTAATTACCTTCTTTGATCAGACTTGCGACCCTTCATAGTACTCAGATATTTTGATTTATATGAGATGCAGCTATTGTTTTTGATATGATGTGCTATGGTTTACTTTTCTATATGTATGATTCTACATGATTTGGTGGTTTAGATGATGAGATGTATATGCTAGATGATCCCATTATGTAGACTCGTATATGGATGTTGTACTTTCCTATGATATTGACATGTCATGCAGGATGGTGTAAATGAAATGCTTGTTTATATGAGATGCTTTATGAATGCATGTGATGTTTATGATTTATCATGTATGCAACTACCATGTTTTTCTTTTTCTGATGCACTTAATGGAATGAATGCAATCTATTATGCACAAAATATCTGAGTTATGCAATTGTTAGTTAGAAAGAAGTTAGTTTGGATAGATATGCTCAGAGATTGATCTAAGTAGAATGGAATGATAGAAATGATGTTCTTTTTTTGCATTTTTGGATAGATATAATCTGATAGAAAGGATGAATGTCCCAAGTCACTGCCCCTGTTTCCAATAATTGTCATCATTGCATCTTTTTTGTATTTTCTGATATTCTGGAAGAGCATTGAATGATCTAGATCACATACCACCTGGATACCACCATGACCTCTTGATAGCAGAAGGAGTAGAGAGATTGAATAGAAAGAGACCCATAGTGAACCCAAATATTGACCATCTCGATTCAACTATGTTCCCTATTTGAAAAGAAAGAGAGCCAAAAAGCACCCAGATATTGACCATCTGGATGCCGCTTGTCCTCTAAATTAATCTAAAACATGGAAACCAAGATAGAACTCCTATGCATCCAAAGTCCATCTGGATAACATTGTGAGCTCTTGATTTCTGAAAGGGAAAGCCAAGCAAACAAGATAGAACTCCTACACCCCTAGAGTCCATCTAGATAGCATCGTGAGCTCTTGTTTACACCATAAAGGAAAAGACCATAGAAACCAAGATAGAACTCCAAAGCACTCAGAGTCCATCTGAATAGTGTTGCGAGCTCTTGATTCTATAAACCAAACAAGAAAAATAAAAGAGAAGGAATGTCCATTTATTTCCAAGGTTTAAGATCAGATCGTGGAACTGCATGGCTGCCAGATAAGTGACAGCGCCTACTGCATTTATCCTAAATCATCATGGCCCTTGAATCGAAGTGAACATTCAACAGACAATAATCAAAGAAAATAAGTCATGATATATTGTAGCTACTCTCCTCACATGGTGGATCTTGGAGTAGCGTAAGAACATAACCCCAAAATATAGACTGACATCTAACCGACTTGACTGACCTAGTCAACTTTTTTTTTGTATGGTTCCTTGATGTAGTTTGATCTCTTGATTGGCTCAAACTCTTTGGATAGGCTTGGTTAGCTTGATTGCTTTGATTGTGTTGGCAGTTGATCTAGCTGTGTCAGATGGGCCCCATGCTTGTTCACAAAGCTCATGATTGTGATAGTAGTGTTTGATAGATTTGATTTCTCTGATCATGTTGGCAGCTGATCAAGTTGTGTCAGATGTGCCCAATGCTTGTTTGCAAAGCTCATGATTGTGACAATTTTATAGTTGGCTTGGTAGCCTATTACTTGCTAATTGAATTGATAAATTGATAAAGCTGTGTCAGATGAGCCCAATGCTGATATGAAAAGCTCATGATTGTGACACTTGATTGACTAGGCGTGCTTGCCCCTTTCTCTCTTGATAACTGAGTTGGTTTTATTGCTTTGGGATTTTTGCAATTTTTTGATTGTTTTTTATGGAGATTGATTTTCTCTTGATTTTTGATCTTTTTAGGATTTTTGATGAGTTTTCCGATATTTTGGATTTTTTCAGGACATTTGGAATCACCCCCTAGTCTAGTGGACTAGTATTAACCATGGGTAAGTGCTTGGTGCGCAGAGTGGATTGTGCTTCTGTATGTAGCTTGGGATAGTCAGTCTTGCATTTTGAAGTGTGCTCAAGCTTTTGGAGTGCATTGATGGTGAAGCTAGATTTGAACACTTGGCGCCTGTTTGCCAGGTTTTCACCAAGGTACCTACTCAATAGCACCTAATTGCCAAGTTTTCACTGAGAGAGTGATTTTGTTTTCTCTTTACTTTTTTTCTTTTTTTGTTTGTCGCCAAGGCGCCTGTTTGCCAGGTTTTCACCAAGGTAACTTTTGTATTTTTTGATTTTTTTGGTATTTTCTGGATATGTAGATAAATGGCTTAACCATAGAGATCTTTAAGGGTAGAACCTCTTTAGGTGCATGCTATTTATGTAGCCAGGGAGCTGATCTCCTTCTGGTGTTTCTAGTATGAATGCCCCACTCCGAGTAGAGCTGATAATGACAAATGGTCCTAGCCAGTTAGGCTCAAACTTTTCGGGTTTGACTCGCTCTACTTGATTCTTCTAATTTTCCATGAGGATGAGGCCTCCTAGCTCAAATGTTCTTGGCTTTACCTTCTTATGATAATTCCTTCTAAGGCGATTCTGATAGCCTTGTAAGTGGTCGAAGGCATGTTGTCTTCTTTCATCTAGTAATTATAGCTCACCGAGCCTTGCTACTCTATAGTCTTCGTCTGAAACTAGGTTCTTCAATGATATCCACAGGGATGGGATTTCCACTTCGAGGGGTAATACCACCTCAGTTCCATAGACTAGGGAGAAAGGAGTTGCTCCTGTTGGTGTTCTCACACTAGTTCTATATGCCCATAATGCAGGACTAAGCTGTAAATGCAAGTCTCGCCCTGATTCATTTACTATTTTCTTCAGAATTTTCAAGATTGTTTTGTTGGTAGCTTCGGCTTGGCCATTCCCTTAAGGGTAATAAAATGAGGAGAACCCTTGTTTGATGTGGAACTATTCACTTTGGTCTTCAAAATCCTTTTTCTGGAAAGGGGTACCATGATCTGTCAGGATTGTTTGGTGGATCTCGTATCGACAGATGATGTGGTTAAGTATGAACATCACTATTTTCTTTCCAGTGATGTAAGTGAGGGGAATTGGTGATGTAAGAGAATGTAATGAAACTTTGTGCATAGTGTTTTCATCTGTGCTCTATAAGGTATGAGCTTCTCATCTTTGGTCATATAATCATTGTTAACTTGACTAATGACCAACTGCAAATCGTGAAAGACTTTCAGGTTCTTGATTCTCAATTGAATGACTATTTTTAAACCAATGACTAGTGCTTCATATTCTGCTATATTGTTGGTGCATTGGAAGTTAAGTCTGAAAGACTTTGGAATTGTATCATGATCTGGAGTGATAAGAACTATCCCTGCCCCCATACCATGGTTTGTACATGATCCATCAAAATAAAGTTGTCGTACCTCGATCGCCGGTTGTAGTGTCATAATAGATTCATCAGGAAAGTTTAAAACAATAGGCTGGTGGTCTTGAATTGGTGCCTCTGCTAGTTGATCAGCAATCACTTGTCCTTTGATGGCCTTTCTGTCTATGTAATCAATGTTGAATTTTCTTAAGATCATTACCCACTTTTCCAGTCTTCCTGTGAGCATTGCTTTGCTTAATAGGTACTTGAGAGGATCAATATGTGCGACCAATTTTGTTTGGTGACTCAACATCTAGTGTCTGAGCTTCTGGGAAGCAAAAAAAATAGCCAGGTATGACTTCTCAATGGGCGTATAGTTTAGCTCATATCCAACCAAAGTCCTACTTAGATAGTAAATGACCCTCTCTTTTCATGCATCATCATGTTGTGCCAAGAGGACACCTAATGCTGATTCTGTTGCTGAGATATATAGAAGCAATGGTCTACCTTGTACTAGTGGTACCAATATAGGAGACTTAAGAAGGTAGTCTTTGAATATCTAAAATGCCTATTCACATTGCTCTATCCATATGAACTTGATGTCTCTATGCAATAGATGTTGGAATGGGTGGCACTTGTCTACCAGTTGAGCTATGAACCATCTGATCAATTGGAGCCTTCCTTGTAACCCTCTTAGTTGTCTCAAGTTTGATGGTGGAGGCATGTCCAATACTACTTTGACCTTTGCTGGATCCACTTCAATTCCTCTGTGTGATACTATGAACCCCAATAATTTTCCCGCTGTGACATCGAATGCACACTTTTTGGGATTTAGTCAGACTTTGAATTCTTGCATTCTATCAAAGATGGGTCCCAAAACCTATAGATGATCCTTTCGGAGTATTGATTTGGCTAGTATGTCATCCACATAGTCTTCTATTGTCTTGTGGATGAGATCATGAAATATGGTTGTCATTGCCCTCTGATATGTTGCTGCAGCATTCTTTAGACCAAATGGCATGACATTCCAACAATATGTTCCCCAAGGATATGTGAAAGCCATTTTGTGTTGGTCCTCTGGTGCTATCCTTATTTGATTATAACCTAAGAAGCCATCTATAAGTGATAGCATTTCATGCCCTGAAGTTAGGTCCATTATCATATCGGTGTTTGCTAAAGGAAAGTCATCCTTGGGACATGCTATATTGAGATCTCGAAAGTCTGTGAAAATCTGTATTTGGCCACTGTGATTTGTAACTGGTACCAGATTAGATATCCAATCCGCATATGGTATAGTTCTGATGAATTTAGCATGCAGGAGCTTTTTCAGTTCTGCCTTGACTAGTAATGCAACATGAGGGTGCATCTTTCTTAGCTTCTATTTGATAGGTTTGGCATTGGGTAGCAATGGGAGATGGTGTAGCACCAACTTTGGATCTAAACCTGGCATATCTAAGTAAGACCATGCAAAATTGATCATTCTTGTCTTGAAGAAATTGATGAACTATTCTCTCTCCTCAGGGGTGAGAGATTTCACCAAGTAGATGTTCTTTGGGTTCTTGTCATCCCCCAAGTTGATTTCCTCTGTCTCTTTAGCTAGTAGTGCTAATTTCTCTTCTGTTAAGGGGAGGATTTCTCTCTTTCCATATTCTAGCGCCTCAGAGAGGTTTTCGCTAGAAGATACACCTTCTTTTAGCTTTTTACTCTTTTGTTATTTTTTCTTTTGTGGACTGGAAAGAGGAGCTTCCTCCCCAAAATATGTTGCCCTGTCTAGGTTAATGGAGAATCTGGCCTTGTGATCTCCTGACGGAATGCCTTCCCTTAGTCCCATGAAATGAGCTATCACCTCATCATTCTCGAAGAAATCTAGATCAGGTGGCCCTTGTTGATCCCACTCTATAAGCTTAGGGTGTACAAGACAGACACTTTCACTATTTTTTGGCTCCAGTTGAATGAATGGGACTATTGATATGGTGCCTACAAAATTGGACTATGATGAGGACGCACCACTTGAGGTTTGATAAAAGACATGTTTGTCTATACAGGGTTGTTTAGTGATGGTCAGTTGGTCAAACAGGTTCGCTAGATTTATGATAATGTCAGCCCGAGGGGAAAAATATGGGATTGACGATTCAGAGTCGTGTAGGGATCTCCACTCATACTCATGGGAGTCAGTCTCAATGGAATGTTCGTCTGATCTCTCACTTCCTTGGTTATCGTCGATCGCTAAGTGTAGGTTTATTTGGGATTGTGTGGTTCCCTCTTCAGCGGGCAACAACTACGCTAATATGTTGCTTATTAGGACATGCTTTGTGTTGTGCCCTCGGTGCATCTCTGCTATTTTCTCAAGATTGACTTGAATGTCTTGGATCATAGAACTAGTGCTTTATTGTCCATATCCCAAATCTTTTGTGTTTCTCTAGGGTGGTGGGAGAGGCAATTCATATATGCCTTGTTGTCTTTCCCCTAGCCTAGTTGTACCATCATACCCAAATCTTTGTATCATTGTGTAACCGTTACCATAGTTTGACAAAGGTAAAGGAGGTCAGATTGTCTCAGGGGAATCTTGGTATAACCAGGTATTGATGTCTTGTTCAAAAGGATTTTCTTCCGCTATGTCTCCCCACCGGACAAAGGTTGTGGGTGGACATCTGAATAGAATAGGCTGCGGAGTTTCTGTTGTAATAACAGGTTGTGGCATACCATGAGTTCTTGGGCTTTGAGGTATGTGCGTGATGGTAAAAGCTTCTTCATATCTGTATTCACCACATCCCTTGTCCATGATGGATATATTTCCTGCTTTCTCTATGACATCTTTAAGATTTGAATTTGAAGAGGAGGAGATACTTGCGTCCTAGTTAATGACTATCTTTCCCGCTGCTCATGTGACATCTTTGGGATTCAAATCTGAAGAGGATGGGATGCTTGCATCTTGGTTTGATGGTACTTGGTTATCGATGCTGATTTGAACCGCATTACAATATTGGAAGGGATTGGGATCTCCCTCTATGATGATCTCCTATCCTTGGTGAGGGAACTTGATGCATTGATGGTATGTTGATGATACAACTTGCATTTCATGTATCCAAGGTCTCCCTAGTAACATGTTGTATCCCAACTCAATATCTAAGATTCAGAAGGGAGTGTTTTTTACCACAGGTCCAATGCGAATAGGTAGAATGATAATACCTTTAGAGGACCTTTCCTCTTCATCATAGGCTCTAATATTTATCCTCGTTGTGACATCAATGATTGATTCTAAATAGCCCAGTTGCTTGATTAACTTTAGAGTACAAATGTTTAACCCATCTCCACCATCAACAAGGACCCTACGGACATCGCTCTTGTGGATCTGGACAAGTAAGTGTAGAGGATCATTATGTATGGGTTTATGCAGCGACACATCACGGTCTATGAATGTGGCATGTTTGTTAGTTTCTATATGGTTGACCATCATTTGGAAGCTCTCAAGTGTTATGTCCCTTGGGACAGCTGCATTCTGAAGTGCTTGGTCAAGTGCCAGTTTATGCTGTGGAGATATGCACAATAGGTCAAACATGGAGATTTGGGTAGGTGTGCGCTTTAGTTGGTCCACTATGCTTGTTTTTGGATCTGAGTTTGCTATAGGATTGGCTGATGTAGTAGTTGGGGATGGTACTCCTTGCAAGATGACTCTAGCATGACGTGTGGTTACAGAAAAATTGTTACCTTGATCTCTGATAGTGTTTGTAGCCACATGGTTATCTGAAGGATTTAGGCAATTTATGACATTATCACTATTGGCATATGTATAGTTAAATTTATTGGTTTGTCCACCAGACCCGAAGGATTTTCCCTTGTTGTGATCACAAAATGTATCATTAAAAATGGTGTGATCTGTTGTGCCTTTGGTTTGAGTATTTGTCACATCGATGATCACTGTGTCAATTAGATCTTGGATAGCGTGTTTCAATCGGTAGCAGTTGGCCATTTTGTGTCCTTTCACTTGATGAAACTCATAGAAATCTTTGTCATTATACCACCTTGGTTTTTTTTCATCTTGTTCAAAGTCTCTGATTTCTGGGAGAGTGATAGTGTTTGATTGTATCAACTTGCGTAAAGCTGACTCTATCGACTCTCCTAATCGTGTGAAATCTCATTGTTGGAATTGAAACCGTGGTTTGAGTTGATTCTATTGTTGACTGTTTGACATAGCAGCCACTTGTACAGAGGGAGGTTGGTTTTGGGTGTATGCTTGCTGAGTGGGCCCTGTGGGTTTTTGGTTTGCCACAGGTGCGCCTTACAGTGACACCTTGGGTTGCATGTAGTTGACTATTTTCACATCAATGACAGCATCACTAGTGACATTTTTGTTTTTGTTCCACCACTTAGCCTTTTCTGTTGCATTCTTATTCATATTCATTTGTGTGGGATCTGCAAGGATTCCTCGTTTGACTAAGTTTTTCTCACAACGAACTCCTCTTTCGATGAGTTGTGTAAAGTTCAGAGCTAACTATAACTCTGTCATGAATGACATGTCTGGGATCAGATTGTCAATGAACATGACTATTAAGTCTTGTTCAGGCACATCATATGTAATGCGGTTTTCCATATTCCTCCATCTTTGTAGGAATTTCAAAAAAGACTCTCCATCCTTCTGTTTAATGTCGTAAAGGTCCTTGATGTTGACCTTGCGCTCGATGTTATGATGGAAGTGAGCTATGACCTTTTCAGCCAATTCTCCCCAAGACTGAATTCCATGAGGTAGATATGAGAACCATTCCATTGCTGGTCTGACCAAACTTTGTGGGAACAGTCAAATTAGATATGTCTCATCATGAGCGACTTTGACGCAACTAGCAAAAAACTCTCGGATATGCTCAATAGGGTTGGTACTGCCCCTGTACTTGTCAAATGTCGATACCGAGAAGTGATTTGGGAATGGAGACATGTGAAGAGAATTGTCAAAGGGATATCGGTATAAATCCTCTATGGTATAGGATTTAGTCTGCCCCTGATTTTGCATATCCATCATTTGGGTTTGAAGGGTTTGCATTTGTTGCATTAGCATGTCCATTTGATATTGAGGCTGGTGCGTGTGGACATCTCTTTGTGTCATGGTGGTTATGAGGTTGTGCCTCTGTGTCCCTTGAGTAGGAACATAGGATTTCATCCTAGGGACTTGATATTGATTCCCCACCGAGTGATTTGTAACTTGAGGGACATGAGTAGCCCATGGTGGATTTTGATGTATTTGCTGTTGTGACTGAAACTGGGGTTGATAATGCTGGGGTAGGTTTTGCTACTGCTGAGGTTGGGTTTGAAACTAGGGTTGATAATGCTGGGGTTTGATTTGAGGCAACTGAAGCTGGGGTTACTGTTGCAGGGGTTGGAAATGGGGCAACTAAAGCTGGGGTTGCTGTTGCAGGGGTTGGAACTGGGGCAACTAAAGCTGGGGTTGTTGTTGCAGGGGTTGGATTTGAGGCAACTGAAGCTAGGGTTGGTGTTGCAGAGGTTAGAATTGAGGCAACTGAAGCTAGGGTTTCTATTGCATAGGTTGGAACTAAGGCAACTGAAGTTGGGGTTGCTGTTATGGAGGTTGGATCAGTGTCAGAATGGGCAAAGATGTAGCTTTGGGTGGGCCTTGACTGTAAGTCATTCTGGCAGAGATGGATCCCTGTGGGCATGATGTGTTGATCCCAAGACTAGTGTGAATTGATTGCAGTAGCGACATAGTTTCAAAACAATTGGTGTTTGGTGGGATGGAAGGAATAGCATGAGAGCTTGATTATCCTAGCCATGAGACCAAAGGTAGAGGCATACTAGTGGCCATAGGTGCACTTTGTTGCGAGCCTGTCATGCTTTGAGTAGAAGATGTGCTAGCCTGGGTCAGGTCATTGGTTTGATTGGATACAGTCTATGTCGATGTGGGTAAAACCAATGGTGGAAATATTTGTGACACAATAGGTAGTATCTGAGGAGTGTGAGTAGTGTTTTGACCTACGAGAGGGTTTTCAGGCCATATAGTTGATACACTGGAGTTAGTGGGGAGTTTGACTCCCTTCTTTATTAATATGGCCAAGTAACATTCAAGATTCCTCTCTAGAATAGCATCAACTACTTTTTGTAAATCTCTAAGTTATGTTGATGATTAGTGACCAACACTTAGTCATTTCATTAGGCAGTTTTAGTTGGCTATCACTGTGGCCGAGCTAAAACTATGCAAGGCCGAGCAAAATTGTCAAGTAGTTTTCAGTATGCCTAGTCACATTGCCAAGCTGAGTGACATTGTCAAGCTAAGTAGAGACAGAGATATTAAATGTCGAGCAATAGACAGTCTAAGTGCCGAGCAGGATAGTTTTTGTATACTTGTCAAGAATGATACAAACATCAAGGATAAGTGATCCGGCCGACTTGTATAAGATTTTTGGGCCGACATTGTGTGCATTTAATATTTTTATACGGAGTTAGTTATGCATTCAATTGTTTTATCCTATGCATCGATATTAGATCTTGATCATTAATCTAGATCTCACTGTCAGATCTGTATAGATATATTAGATTGCTTCGAAACCCTATTTTGTATGTATGTATGTGCAAGAGGTAGAAGAGTGACTGTAATTTGAACTGAAATGCACAGAGGGTAATTTTGTTCAGAAGCAGAGATCAAGTAGAGCATAACACAGTGAACAGCAGAAGTAAAGTTTTATCAGATTATAAGATCATAAGAGATACTAAAAAGAGGAGATTTGTCATCAACATCAGAGTACATATCGAAGGATCAGTACTTGAGACTTTCTAATCATTGTGTCAGGTGAAAATCTCTTAATAGAGTGGTTTTAGAAAGCCTTTATTTATCTCTTGACAGAGTGTGTACTTCATTGTAAGTTTAAATCCTTTAACAAGGTAGATTGTAATGATCTGAAGCTTTTAATAGAGTAGACCTTTAACAGGGTAGAATACATTTTGTAATCAAACATTGTAACCTTAATAGGTACACTTTATTACTGCAGTAGTGGAGACATTTGTGGGTGTCATCCCCACCCCAGTTTACCTATTTGGGTTTCTAGGTTACCAAATTGTTGTGTTATGTGTTATTTGTTTCATGGTGTGGATGCTATCTGAGATTACATTAGATTCATTTATATATGAATGTGGATCAACTTGTTTTAAGTGTTTAATTTTAAAGATCTGATTCACCCCCCCTCTCAGTATCTTGCTTTCCCATTATTGTATTTCCAATAATTGGTATCAGAGCTAGAGTTCTCTAAAAGGTTATAATCAGCTTGAGAATATCAAATCTTGAAATGGAGATCTACAAAATGGGAAAAGTCATTGAGAATCAAAAGATTGATGTTCAAATAGCACTCCAACAGCTTGAGTCTGCAAGACAAGAATTAAAGAAGTCCTTGGCTGCAAGGAAAGATCTAGCCAAATAGATGAATGACACTTGTTATCAGGAAGAGGAAACCACAAATCTATTTTAGAATGGAGATTCTACTGAGAGTGATGCAGCAATAGCAGATCTACTAGAAAAGAACAGTACACTATGTGAAGAAGTCAAAATTTTTAAGAAAGAACAAGAAGCCCAATCAATAAGAATGTGTGAAGTTGTTGAACAGAAAAAGAAAGCCGAAGATGACAAGGCTATGGCAGAAGAAGACAAGAGAATGCTGACTACCAGACTTGATGAAAGAA
>MU224564.1:1003428-1021084 GCA_018584345.1 Thuja plicata
TGAATTCTTTTTGATTAAGAATTGCTTTATTTGATGAAATTAAATTAATTTAATTGGAAGAATTTAATTAGTAAGTTTAATTATTTGAATTTAAACTATAGGAAATTGAGTTTAATTAATCAATTAATGGTAATTAATCAATTAAAGCTCTTTAATTAGATAAAATTAATTATTTAATTAATTTTGGGAATTTGATTAGATGATTTGGGGAATGAAGTTAGAGTAAAATAGATGATTAATTAATGATTAAAAAACCATTAATTAATAGATGAAAATTAGTGTTTTTAGTGTAAAGTCGCAAACCTGTCCATTTTAGGGTGTCTACACATTGTACAAATCTATGATTGGAAAACTCATTTATCTAACTTAAGCTAGACCTGACATATCTAATGCAGTTGGCATTGTTGGAAGATTTGCTCCTGAACCCAAGCAGAATCACCTAATGGCAATCAAGAGGATATTCAAATATCTAAAGGGAACTATAGACTATGGTTTATGGTATCCTAAATCATAGAATGTACAACTTCATGTGTATACAGATGCAGATTGGGTAGGTTGTATTGATGATAGGAAGAGTACTTCAGGAGGAGCAATATTTCTTGGAGATAGGTTGGTTTCTTGGATAAGAAAGAAGCAAAACTATATTTCTCAGTCAACAGCAGAAGCTGAATATGTTGCAGCAGCACTGAATTGTTCAACCATGGTTTGGATCAAACAGATGGTTAAAGAATTTGGTATTCAGGTTGATTATCCTATTGTTATTCACTGTGATAACACTAGCGCTATTAACATGTCTAAGAACCCTGTCATGCACGCAAAGACAAAACACATAGAGATCAAGTACCATTTTCTAAGAGAAAAGGTTGTAGACAAAGAAGTGAAATTGGACTATGTGAGCACCGAAGAATAGTTGAGAGATATTTTCACAAAACCTTTATCAAAAGATAATTTTGAGTATCTCAGAGAGAAGTTGGGATTAATTCCCTCTTCTAAGTCTGATTAGAAAATACAGGAAGAACATCAGCCCTGTGTGACTGATAAATGGTTGACTACTCTACTTTTGGAGTAGTACCTATGCTTAATGGTTTATGGCACCCTTTGCCATTGATGTCAAAGGGGGAGTATGTACTAAGGGGGAGAATATACTCGAGGGGAGTATATATCAATGGAACAAAAACATAGTCAGAGGAACTGCAGCAGTGTAGAGAAATCTTTGATGAGGATATTGAGAAGATTGTAAAAGAAAGAGGACACCATGAATAGAGGATGCTTTTAATATCATATGTTGCCATCAATGTCAAAGGGGGAGATTGTTGGAGATTTGTTTCTGTGCAGTGATTGATTGTATGTTTGTCATTGATGACAACATATAATATACAGTAGTGATTCTATATGTACTTATCAGAATGATGATATCAAGCCTTGCTTGGATATATTTAGATTGTAGACATGCTTAGTATGTTATGTTCATACATGTATACTCAGATATGATGTTTCAGTCAAGTTGTGTCTGTTATTGGCAGTTACAGTTCTAGAAGAGTATCTGTTCAGAGCTGACGTATTTAACGTGTTTCTTGAGTTGCACCTATCTTCAGGATATGCATGTGTATATTCATGATTAGTTATGAGTTGATGATAGTTATCTAAAGGCACCTAACATGTTTCAATAATATTGTAAAGTTAGAGTTAATTTGGTGAGGCCGACTTAGTGAAGTGTTGCGTCTGTTCAATTTATATTTGTGCGGTTGTAATTATGCTTGTGTGCTTAGTAAAGCTGACAAGGTTGTTATTAAGAGTTGTCTTACTGGTCCCATGATCTCATACTCTGAGGAAGATACCTATAGCAAGTCATTTGTGATATGCTAAGTGTGAATGATACAAAAAGAGATAGAAAATGTACAAAGCAGAATATCAATTGTGGTTCATTCATCAAGGATCTATGTGAAGAAGAAGTGAAAGATTACAATACACTGGAATTGATCAAGACATCAGGTCTACTCTATAGTTCATCATCAGATATAGTGCATATATGTTCTAAAGAAGGTTGTAGCCTTCACCATTGAAGCAGTGAGCTTTTGGATAGTGAGTCCTCACCCCTAACAAGGTTATTTGTAAAAGACTCCTAATAGGGTCAGACCCTTAACCAAGTCACTATACTTATTTCATTGTAAAGTACAACTCCTAACAGGGTTGAAATATCTTCTAACAGGGATTACTATAAACAAGTATAGTTCATTATGGGTGCTAATTCCCACCGGGGTTTTTTCCATTTGGTTTCCCCGTAATCAAATTGTGTGTTGTGTACTATGTTATTTGAATGTGCATTTACTTTATTGTATTATGAAGTTAAAGAAGTAAAAAGAAATTAAAGTTATTGATAACTGATTCACCCCCCCTCTCAGTTATCCTTTGGGACTATTCTAACATCTACTACATCATATTCATCATCCTTAGAAAATATACATCTTGTTACCGTGGGGGTTCCAACTGGTTTGGAGTCATCCATACCAAAATTCTTAAGTACTTCTCTCACATATTTGGATTGACTGATATATATACCATTCTTTAGTTGTGAAACCTGCAATCCAATAAAAAATTTGATCTCCCTAATCATTGACATTTCAAACTCCTTCATATCTTCAGACAATGCCAAACTCATCTCATCATTTCCTCCAAATATTATATCATCAACAAATAATTTAGCTAACAAAAACTTATCTCCTTCAATGCTTAAGTACACATTATTATCATCACTTGTTCTCTTAAAGCCAACCTCAAGAAGATATGAATGTAAGCTTTCATACCATGCCCTTGGATCTATTTTTTCCTATAGTAGTTTTCTTTTCTAGTTGGAAGAGTTTAGTTGCAGTCATGATCCCATTCAAGTTAGTGGTTGCACTCATAGTTTCCTATTCTGGAACATTCATAGATCATTCTCCTATGATCACATCTCCTCATATTGATTAAGCATCAAGACTTACTTCTCCTTGTGGTTGTGGGTAATGCGTTCATCATTAGCGAGGATTTTCTAGAGATTTGTATTGCGCTCAAGATTCTTGGATTATTAGTCATTGTGATCTAAGCACATGATTATTTATTCCTTGGAGGATTGTTCCCTATGATCACTCTTGTTTATTTTACAGATCATGGATCATTTTTATGTTTTGGTTAGGACCTATATTTTTAATACATTTCCTTCTTGGGGAATGTAACTTTTTGCTGACCTGTTGTGCAATTGTTTTTTATAGGCTCAGTAGATCTTGTAGAAGTAAGAAGAAAAAAAGGAAAAAAGTTAGGATGATCAGTTAGAAGCTTAGCATGAAGATTTATAGCATATTTTCTAATTGTAATTGGACATAACCAGGAAGGCCTCACAACCCAAAATGTGCTTGGTTATTTGATGAACATATCTCTAGATTTTACAGTCTCTTTGAATATTTTTTTGTTTATTGTTAGCTGCAAGGTTGGACATCTCCTTTTGGGACTCTCCCACCTTGGCACTGCATTAGGTGGTATCAGAGAAAGGTTATCTTGTTGCAGACCCTAATTTATTTTTTTGTGGGGTGGTGGATTTAAAGATCTAACCTACAATTGTAGAGGGTTGTGAAGATGGTCTGTGGAAGGAGAGATGCAGATCCTGCAATGAGGGATATGCTAAGGCAAATTGCTGCTAGGTTAGAAGCTGTCAAAATAGTCCAAAGAAGAGGAAGACAAATTAAGGATGTTAGCGAAGATGAAATGGAGGTAGAAGAAGGAGAAGAAGAAGTACTGCCTTAAAATAGGGTGACAAAATATTTTTTAGAGCTTTAACTAGTGTGAATGCTAAGCCACATTTTAGTCCTCCTGAATATGATGGGAAGTTGGATTCAGATATATTGATGGATTGGATCTTTGGGATGGAAAAGTAATTTATTAAGAAGGCACTCCTGTAGATAGGAAGGTGAAGATTTCTGGTACAAAATTGAAAGGTCATACTTCCTTTGGGTGGGAATACATGAAACTTGATAGAAAGAGAAGAGGTAAAGATCAGATTAAAGTGTGGGATAAGATGGCTAACAAATTGAAATGAAAATTCTTACCAGGAGATTACCAAATCAGTTTGATGAAGCAAAGGGATACTACTGTGAAATAATATACAGAGGAATTCTACAAATTGGATATTGGATCTAGACATATGGATGATGAGGTTGAAAGAATTTCTAGATATCTAAATGGATTAAGGATTGCTATGAAAGATGAGATAAGTTTGGTAAAGATGAATAGCATTGAAGAAGCCTGTCAGTTTTCCCTAAAGGTTGAAGAGAAGTTGAACAAGAGACATAAGAAAAATTAGAGAGGTAGAGGTGGTAGATTGTCTAGAGGCAAAGGAAAATCTTATGGAGAAAGTGACAGATTCGAGAGGAAAAAAGAAGATCAAGACAAAATGAAGATAGAATGGAAAGGAGAGAGTTCATTTCAAGGTAGAGGAATTTATTCAAGATCAAATTATCCTAGGAATGATGATCGCAAGAGGGACAAAAAGAATTGGTTCAAAGGCACTTGTTTTAAATGCAACGAAGAAGGACATAGAGCATTTGAATGTAAGAAGGCTGATAGTAGTAGTAGAAATGCCTTGATATAGGAAGACTCAATGAAAAAAACAAAAGATGGAGAGAACTTGATGATCAGACAAACTTTATGGAGTGAAGAAACTACATGGATTCTTTGAGAAAATGTTTATTCAAAAATAGATGTAAGATTGATGGAAAATGTTGCAAGATAATCATTGACAGTGGGAGCTTAGATAATTTGGCATCAAAGGAGTTGGTCACTAAACTAAATTTACCAAGGTTGAAACACCCTAAGCCCTATCACATTTCATTGATTAGAGATGATCATAAGTTGCTAGTAAGTGAACAATGTCTTGTAAAATTTAAGATTGGAGATTATTATGATGAATTTCTCTGTAATATTATGCCTATGGATTGTTGTCATATATTGTTGGGTAGACCATGCCAGTATGATAGGAATGTTATATTATGGTGACTGATTAGGAAAGTGATTTACCTTTCTGCAAGGCATGGGGTTTGGCCAATTTCTTGACTAACATGTTCTAACCCTAAACTGCCATAAATTTTGAATAAATTGGCTTAGGGTTAGGGTTTCATGTTATGTTGTATGTTTTACGGTGATATTGAGCTATGAGGGATGTATGCATTGTGATCTGATTGTAATCACTAGATAAGAATAATATTGGACTTTGCTATTTGGTGGACGTAGCCCAGGGATTGGGTGAACCACATTAAATCTTTGTGTCTTTTGTTCTCTTCCGGTTTGGTTTATTATTCTCTGTTATAGGTTATATTTCTGCATGTAATTTTTTTTTTTGCCTTGTTAATCCTAACAAGTGGTATCATAGCTATGGTTATTTTCAGTTATCCTCTATAGGAAGGTCTCACGGTTGAGTGGGAGTCTCACAATCGAGTGGGAGATATGGAATATGAGGGTAGGCTAAAGGTTGAAAAGTTTAATGGACAAAACTTTCAGTTATGGAAAATGCAGATGAAGGACTATCTCAATCAGAAGGATTTATGGCGACCCTTGGAAGGAGTGTCCAAGAAAGATCCAGCTATGTCTCAGGAGGATTGGAACACTCTAGATAGAAAGGCACTGGGAAACATTCACTTATGCCTGGATTAATCGGTGTTGTTTAATATTACGAAATCAACGACAACTAAAGAGTTGATGGAATCCCCAGCAAAGTTGTATGAAAATCCTTCCGCTTCGAATAAAATATTTCTTATGAAGCATTTATTTAATATGAAGATGGTAGAAGGTGGGTCAATGGTTGATCATTTAAATGAGTTTAATACAGTTACTAGTCAATTATCCTCTGTGAATATTAATTTCGATGAAGAAATTACGTCTCTCTTGATTTTGTGTTCTTTGCCAGAAAGCTAGAATAACTTGATAATGGCCGTTAGTAACTCTATTTCTAATACGAACACCCTAAAATTTGACGATGTTATTTGTGTTATTCTAAGCGAGGAAATTCATAGGAAAAGCTCAGGTGTATCTACATCAGGTAGCGTGTTGAATGCAAAAAGTAGAGGTAGAACAAGAGATAGAGGAAACAACTCGTGAAATCATGGGAAATGACGAGGGAAGTCAAAGGGAAAAAGGTCTCAATCAAGAGGACCTAGTGACTATTGGTACTATGGAAAAATAGGTCATAAGAAGAAAGATTACTGGTCTTGGAAAAATAAAGGAGACAAACAAGAAGGAAATAAGGAGGAAAATGTGGTAATTAATAAATCTGACGATGATGTTTTGGTCCTTTCCCTTGAAAATGTTGATGATTCATGGGTTCTAGATTCAGGGGCTTCTTTTCATGCTACACCCCATAGGAGTTATTTTATTGATTATGTCCAAGGTGATTTTGGGCTATTTTATTTGGGAGATAATGAACCTTATCAAATTTTTGGGAAGGGAAGAATTAAAATTAAGTTGCAGAATGGGAATCATTGGCTACTACAAGAGGTAAGACATGTTTCAAGGCTGAGTAGAAATTTAATTTTAGCAGGGCAACTAGGTGATGAGGGTTGCACAGCTACTTTTAATAATAAAAATAGGAAGGTCTCAAAAGGCTCCTTAGTAGTAGAAAAAGGTGTGAAATTAGGCACCTTATAAATTTGTATAGGCAATAATGTTCCTTCTACTTTAATTGTTACAAAGAAAAATGAATGTTCAGGAACAATTGCTGCAGTTGAGCAGGTTGAACATGAAACAATTATTGTGGATACAGAAATGACACTATGGCACAACAGAATTGGGCATATGAGTGAGAAAGGTATGAAATTACTTCACTGAAAGAAAGTTTTACCAGGTCTGAAATGTGTAAATTTAGATTTCTATGAAAGTTGTGTGTATGGGAAACAAAAGAGAGTTAGTTTCTTGAAGGGTGGGAAGGAAAAGAAAGATGATAAATTAGAGCTTATGCATATAGATGTGTGGGGGCCAACTCATGTATCTTCCCTTGGTGGCTCTCAGTATTATGTTACTTTCATTAATGATGCAATTAGGAAAGTATGGATTTATTTCCTTAGGCATAAATCTGATGTGTTTGAAACTTTTAAGAAATAGAAAAGCTTGGTTGAAAATGTGACTGGTAAAAGATTAAAATGTCTCAGATCTGATAATGGTGGTGAGTATTGAAGAAAATAATTTGAAGATTATTGTTCCTCTAATGGTATCTGTAGGCAGAAAATGGTCCCAAGAACTCCACAAGAAAATGGAGTGGCTGAACACATGAACAGGACAATAATGGAGCGTGCAAGGACTATGAGATTGCATGCTGGGATCCCCTTAAACATGTGGGAAAAGTCTATAAATAATATATTTTATTTAATCAACATAGGTCCCTCTACTCCTTTGGGTTGTGGTATTCCAGAGGAAGCATGGACTGGTAAGAAGGTAAGTTATTCTTTTCTCAGAACCTTCGATTGTGAAGCATTTGCACATATAGATTTTGAAAATAGAACCAAGGTGGAAAAAAAATCAAAGAAATGTGTATTTTTTAGATATGGCATTAATGAATTTGGGTATATACTTTTTTATTTTGAAAATCATAAAATTGTAAGAAGCAGGGATGTCATATTCAATGAGAAAGTGTTGTACAAAGATCTATTGTGACAGCATGAGAAGAAAGACACTGATTATGTAGAGTTGGATGATACTCCAAAAGATAATGTTCCAGTAATTCATTATGCTCTGCAACAATAGCAACAACAAATACCACACACCCCAGTGAATGTTAGATGGTCAACAAGGCTAAGTAGACCTCCAAATAGATTTTCACCTTCTTTGTATTCTATTTTATTAGCTGATGTTGGTGAACCTGATTGTTATAATGAAGCTATACAGGTGGATACAAAGCTTCAGTGGGAGTCTGCAATGATAGAAGAAATGGACTCCTTGCTAAAAAATCAAACTTGGAATTTATGTAAGTTACGTGCAGGTAAAAGGGCTTTCCAGAATAAATGGGTTTATAGGTTGAAAGAAGAAGATGGAGGTAAGAAAAGATTTAAAGCTAGATTAGTCATAAAAGGATTTGTATAGAAACATGGTATTGATTTTGATGAGATATTTTCTCTGGTTGTTAAAATGACTTCTATTCGTATTGTTTTAAGTATTGTGGCTACCGAAGATTTGCATTTAGAGCAGCTTGATGTTAAAACAACTTTTCTTCATGGTGATTTGAATGAAGAATCATATATGGTACAACTACAGGGATTTGAGGTCAAGGGTAAGGAGAGTTTAGTGTGTAAATTGTAGAAAATTTTATATGGCTTGAAGCAAGCACCTCGACAATGGTATATTAACTTTGATACTTTTATGAATGAGAATGGATACACTCGAAGTGATTCTGACCATTGTGTTTATTTCAAGAGGTTAAATGAGGACAGATACATTATTTTATGTTGTTATGTTGATGATATACTTGTAGATGGGTCTAACATGTATCACATTAAGGGTTTGAAACAATAGTTAGCAAAATCTTTTGCTATGAAGGATTTGGGGGCAGAAAAAAAAATCCTTGGCATGAAAATTTGCAGAGATGGGAAGAATAGAAAATTAACTCTATCTCAGGTTGATTATGTTGAAAAGGTGTTGCAAAGATTCTCCATGAAGGATGCCAAAGCTGTCACTACACCTTTGCCTGGTCATTTGAAATTGACTAAGGAGATGTGTCCAAAAGACACCAGAAGAAGAGGCTAAAATGGCCAAGATACCTTATGCTTCAACTGTAGGGAGCTTAATGTATGATATGGCCTATACTAGGCCAGACATTGCACATGCAGTGTGAGTCATTAGCAGGTATATGAGTCACCTTGGGATTGAGCATTGGAATGCAATCAAATGGATTGTCAGATATTTGAGAGGTACATCTAATAAGTGTTTACACTTTGGGGGCTCTACTACTACTATTCATGGTTATGTTGACTCAGATTTGGCAGGAGATATAGATACCAAGTGGAGTACTACAGGTTATGTATTTACTGTTGGTGGGACAGCAGTGAGTTGGATTTCTCGGTTACAAAAGGTGAATGCTTTATCCAGTACAAAGGCAGAGTATGTTGCTGCTACTGAGGAAGCCAAGGAGATTATATGGCTTCAATTCTTCATGGAAGAATTGGGACATCCATAGGCGGATAACTATCTGTATTCAAACAGTCAGAGTGCCATTCATCTTGCAAATAATTTTGCTTTGCATTCAAAGACAAAGCAAATACAGTTGCGATATCATTTCATTCGGTCATTTTTGGATGATGGCCAGTTAAAGCTGGAAAAGATTCATACAGATGATAATCCTGTGGACATGTTTACAAAGGTTTTAATGAGGGAGAAGTTGAATTCTTGTTCAGTTTTGGTTGGTCTTCTAGATTTAATAGACTAAGAGAACAACAGAGTCCAGGAAGGTTGGATCTAGTGGGAGCTTTACAGGGTAGTGGTTTAGCTACAAGATCAGTCTCCAAGTGTGAGAATTGTTACTTTATGTAGAGTCTGATCAGTCCCCAAGTGGGAGATTTTTATATTATGGTGACTGACCAAGAAAGTGATTTACCTTTTAAGTGATTTACCTTTTTCCAAGGCATGGGGTTCGGGGGCAGAGCCCCCTAGAAATTTTTTTTGAGTCTTACTTTCAGCCAATTTATTGATCGACATGTTCTAACCCTAAAGTGGCATAAATTTTGTATAAATTGGCTTAGGTTTAGGGTTTCATGTTATGTTGTATGTTTTACAGTAGTATTGAGTTGTGAGGGATCTTCTCATTGTGATCTGATTGTAATCACTAGACAAGAATAATATTGGACTTTGTTGTTTGGTGGATGTAGCCCAGGGATTGGATGAACCACGTTAAATCTTTGTGTCTTGTATTCTCTTCTGGTTTGGTTTATTATTCTCTGTTATAGATAATATTTCTGCATGTAATTGTTTTTTCTACCTTGTTAATCCTAACAAGGAAAGCTATACATGATGGAATATTTAATAGGTATACTATTGTGGCTAATGGAAAGAAAAAAAAGGGTTGTTACCCCTAGTAGAGGAACCTAAGAGTGAAATTTGTACTTATTTAAGGGTTTGTTTGATGGGAGGAAAGAAATTTGTCAAGGATATAAAGTGAGGTTATGTATGTTATGCTTTGATTCCTAGCTCTTTGATTATGGAAAGTAAGACACTTATGGAAGTTGAAGGGTTACTAATAGAGTTTGAAGACATCATATCAGATAATGTACCTGATGGGTTACCTCCTATTAGAATCATAAGTCATTGCATGGATTTGATACCATGAGTTAGTTTGCCTAATAAAGAACCACACCGATTGACACTTGCAGAGAATTAAGAGTTGAATAGACATGCTCAGGAATTGTTGTAGAAGGGTTTGATCAGAGAAATCTTGAGTCCTTGTGTAGTACCTACAATGCTCACACCTAAGAAGAGTGGGGAATGGAGAATGTGTACCGATTCAAGAGCTATAAAAATGATCACAGTGAAATATTCATTTCCATTACCTGGGATGGATGATATCATGGATTGTTTGAGTGAAATAAGATACTTTATGAAGATTGATTTGAAGAGTCGCCATCATCAGATTAGAATCATAGAAGGTGATGAATGAAAGACTATAACTTTCAAGATAAAATAAGGTTTGTATCAATGGTTGGTTATTCTCTTTGAATGGACTAATGCACCTAGTACTTTTATGAGGTTAATGAAGTTTGTGATTGTTTATCTTAGTGATATTATGATATTCAGTAAGAGTACATAAGATCATTTGATACATATAAGACAAGTATTGAAGAGACTGAAAGAAGAGAAGTTGCTAATTAGCCTTAAGAAGTGTTCATTCATGAAAGAGGAGCTAGTGTATTTGGGATTTGTGATTTTAGTTGATGGCCTAAACCTGAGAATACTATTGAAGTCTAATCTTTTCATGGGTCAGAAATTTTTAATAGAAAGCTCATAAGGAATTTTAGTTATATTTTTAATGTGATGATAGAGATAGTGAGAGGTGATAAGGACTTCAGATGGACACATGGAGCTAATAAAAGTTTTGAAACATTGAAGTAGAAGGTCGTAGAATTACATGTGTTGGCCTTACCTAATTTCAGTAAAGTATTTCAAGTTGATTGTGATGCAAGTAGAAGTGCAACTAGATCAATATTGAGTCAACAAGGTAAACATGTTACTTTTTATAGTGAGAAATTGATTTATGCTAAGGAGAAATATTCAGCGTATGATCAATAATTTTATGCTATTGTTCAAGCCTTGAAGAAATAGAGACATTACTTGATGCCTAAGGAATTTGTGTTGTATATGGATCATAAAGCTTTACAATACTTGGGTAGTTAGAATAAGTTGAATCGAAGACATATGAAATGGGTTGAATACTTGTAGAAATTTACTTTTGTGTTGAAACATATAAGTGGTTTGTAAAATAGGGTTGCAGATACTTTAAGCAAAAGAAGCAATTTGTTGACAAAGATGAGAGTAAAAGTTCTCGGCTTTGATGAATTGAAAAATATGTATAAGACATATATTAATTTTTTCAAACCTTGGAAGGTATGAAACGAATCTGATATTGATTAGTAGAGTAAGTGGATTGATTATTTCATTCATATTGGTATGTTGTTTAAAGGCACTCAATTATGTATACCAAGAGGATCAATGAGAATTAATTTTGTCAAGGAGAAATATAGTGGTAGACTTGTAGGACACTTTGGTATTGATAAGACCTTGATTTTTCTTAAGGAGAAATATTTTTGGCCTTAGATGTATAAGGATGTTCAAAAAATTGTGAATATTTACAAAGTTTGTAAAGTGGCTAAAGGGGTAAGTTAGAATATTGGATTGTGCACACCATTACCTATTCTTAATAGACCTTGGGAAGATATTAGCATGGAATTTTTCCTTGTCTTTCCTAAGACCCAACGAGGTAATGATTCTATGTTTGTTGTAGTGGATAGGTTTTCTAAAATTTCACATTTCATTCCTTGTAAGAAGACAAAAGATGTTTTTCATGTAGTTGAATTATTTTTCAAAGAGATTGTGAGATTTTATGGGCTACCTAAGAGTGTTGTTTCTGACCGATATAGTAAGTTTGTGGGTTATTTATGGAAGAAACTTTGGAAGAAGATGGGTACTAATTTGAAGTTTATCTCTAAATTTCATCCTAAGATAGATGGACAAACTGAAGTTGTGAATATAATCTTGGGTAATTTGTAAAGATGTTTAGTCGATGATAAGCCTGGAAGTTGGGATTTGGTTTTAACAAAAGCAAAGTTTGCATATAATAATTCTATGAATAGGAGTACAGGGAAAACACCATTTGAAGTTGTCATAGGTATTCATCCTAAGGGAATATAAAACTTGAATGATCTTGGTTTAGGAGAGAAGATAAGTGTTGAAATAGAGGGTTATGTTGAATACATGAAGACTTTGCATGATGAGGTGAAACTTAATTTGGAACATCATAATCAGAAATAAAAAAGATACTGGTGATAATTCTAGGAGACATAAAGAATTGTAGGCTAGTGATGAAGTCATGATTCATTTGAAGAGATGTGGATTTCTTATTGGTACTTATAGTAAGATGAAGATGAAGAAGTTTGGACCTTGTAAGATACTGGAGAAATTTGACAGTGGCAGTGCTTATGAGGTTGATTTACCAGTGGACATGGACATATCTCCTATATTAATTGTTTATGATTTGTATGAATATCATGAGTTAGATGATGAATTGGACATGAAGCAAGAATATCCTATGAAGCAAGCAGAGGTGAATAAAGAGATCTTGGACAAGAAAGTTGGAAAAAGTACAAGAGGAAAGGATTACATGGAGTATTTAGTGAAGTAAAAGAATAGACCAGTTGAAGATTCTACATGGATTTCTTAGTTTGAGATGGATCTAATAGATTATTCTTAGATGACATGTAAATTATAATTTAGGACCATCATTTTTAATTACCCCAGGTGTCTGATGCAGGAGAATCTTGGGTTTATAAGCTACCCTGCATTCTGTTCTTTTCTGTAGCAGTTTTCTTTTCTAGTTGGCAGAGTTTAGTTGCGGTCACAATCCCATTTAAGTTTGTGGTGGCACTCATAGTTTCCTATTCTAAAACATTCATAGATCATTCTACTATGATCACATCTCCTTATATTGATTGAGTTTCAATATTTCCTTCTCCTTCGTGTCGTGGGTAACACATTCATTATTAGCAAGGATCTTCTAGAGATTTGTATTGTGCTCAAGCTTCTTGGATTATTAGTCATTGTGATCTTAGCACATGGTTATTTATTCCTTGGATGATTGGTCCCTATGATCTCTCTTTTTTATTTTAATTATCATGGATCATTGTTATGTTTTGCTCAGGACCTATATTTGTAATATGTTTCCTTCTTGGGGAATGTCACTTTTGGCCGACCTATTGTGCAATTTTATTTTTATAGGGTGAGTATATCATGTATAATTAAGAGGAAAGAAGGGAAGAAAGTTAGGATGATAACTTAGAAGCTTAGCATGAATATTTAGAGAATATTTTATGATTGTAATTGGCCATAACTAGGAAGGCCCCATAGCCTGACATGTACTTGGTTATTTGATGAATATATCTCTAGATTTTGTAATCTCTCTAAATATTTTTGTGTTTATTGTTAGCTATGAGGTTGGGAATCTCCTTTGGGGAATCTCCCACCTTGGAACTGCATAAGGTGCCTTTTTTAGTTTTCATACCATTTCCTTGTCCTTTGTCACTGCAAAACCATCAGGTTTTTCTATGTAGACCTCTTCTTCGAGAATTCCATTCAAGAAAGCTGACTTGACATCCATTTGAAAAAAATGAACTTCTTATAAGCAACATAAGAAAGTTTAATTCTTACCCCTTCCAGTCTTTCTACTGCATAAAAATTTTCTCTGTAGTCTAGTCCTTCTTGTGCACAAACCTTATATACACGCCTTGCCTTGTTTCTGATCACATCTCCATATTCATTCAATTTGTTCTTGAAAACCCATTTGGTACTAATCACATTTTTATCTTCAGGTCTAGGAACAAGTGCCCATGTATCATTGTTCTTAATTTGATCAATTTTTTCTTCCATAGCTTTTACCCAATCTTCATCCTTGATTGCTTCCTTCACTATCTTAAGCTCATACTTGGAAATCAAACATGTACTTTCTGTAAGCTTTCTTCTAGTTATAACACCTGCATTCTTATCACCTATAATTTGATCAGCATAATGATTCATCTTCACATACCTAGGTATCATCAATTCAGGTCTAGGAGCTTCTTCTTTAGCCAGTTGAATCAATTCTTCTACATTGTTTTGTTCTATTGGTTCATGCACTTCTAGTTCAATGTACACAATCTATTCATCATCCTCTATCATTTTCTTGCTTGAATTACTAGATTTCTGAAGGTATTCATTCACATTTACATTTTCACTCTTAATCATTTTGTTAGTTCTCTTTTTGAAACACTTATATGCTTTTCTTTTAGTAGAATAACCCAAGGAAATACCTTCATCACTTTTTGGATCAAACTTTCCTATGTAATCATCCCTCTTAATGTAAAATTTTCTACCAAAAAATTCAAAATATTTAACATTAGGTGATGACCATACCATAGCTCATAAGGTGTCTTATTTGTTCCTTTCTTTACTTGCACCCGGATCAGTGTGTAAACAACACTTTGCTTCTCTCCAATACATATTTGATGCATCACCTTGAATCAACATATTCCTTGCAGCATCCGCTATAGTTATGTTCTTTCTCTTTACAACACTATTTTTTTGTGGACTCCTTGGTGCATATATTTGTCTCTTGATTATATTATCTTCACAATACTTAATAAATTCTACAGAAGTAAACTCACCACCTCCACCGGATCTTAAAAATTTCAAATTCTTACACATTCCTTCTCAACTAGTGCCTTGAATGCTTTGAATTTATGGAAAGCATCAGACTTCTCCTTCAAGAAAGTTACCCACATCATTATAGAATAGTCATCAGTAAACAATATGAAATATCTTTCACCTAGATAACTCATTTGTCTCATAGGCCCACAATGATCAGTATGCACCAAATCAAGTATGCTTTCAGAAGAGTAAGACTTGCTTTTGAAAGTTGAACTAGTTAACTTACCCAGTTGTCATTCTTTACACATCATGTTGTCTGGTTTGACTAATTGAGGAAATCCCCTAACTATATTATTCATACTTAATTTTATCAAACTATCAAAGTTTACATGAAAAAACCTTCTATTCCATAGCCAACTATCTTCAACCTTTGCAACCAAACAACTATTCACAGTAGTATTCACATGGAATGAATTACCTATAGTCTTCCTACTAGTAGCAATCTCATCTTTAGAGCTTCCAATTATTCTTCATATACCTCCTTTGAGTTCTAGTCTATAACCTTTATCATTTAGTTGACCCACGCTCAAAATATTATGTGTTAGACTATCCACATAATAAACATCATCTATATTACTCTTACCATTCAAAGAAACAACACCTTTACCTTTAACCAAATAGGGTGTACTATTACCAAACCTTACCACACCACCATCAAACTCATCAAATTTAATGAACTTACTCTTATCATTGTTCATGTGATGTGAGCACCCATTGTCTATAATACATTCATCATTTTTCTTAAGTGAGAGACATTGCCTTTTCTCCTTCTAATGGACCTTCTTTGACTGCAACAAATACAAACTCCTCTTCCTCATTATCTCCTAATTCTTCATTGGTAATTCCTTCATCTACTAACACAAGGCATTATTTATTCTCTTTTCCCTTAAACTTTATGAACTTATCCTTTTGTTCATCATTTGGACATCTAGCATCAATATGTCCAATTTTATTACATCAAAAATATTTTAGTAGAAGTTTACCTTTGTACTTACCAGTCCCTCTAGGAAATCTCTTTGCTTGTAGACCTTCAATCTCTGCTTGTTTCTTTTCTTCTTCCAAGATCAATTCAATCTCCCTGGCATAACTTGACATGTAATCACAATCATGACTTGTTTCCTTACCTTTACTTATCGGTACATTAGATACTGATGCCTTGAAAGTGGTCTCAACTCTTGGAATATTGTTATCAAAGTTATTTAACTCAAATGCAGTAAGCTTACTAATTAGTCCATCTTCAGTAACATTATCAAAGGTTCTCAGCTCATTTATAATAGACACTTTAATGACATAAGTAGGCAATAAAGTTATTAACATTTTACTTACCACAATATCTTCCTTAGTAGTTCCACTAGTACCTCTGATAGCACCAAAAAATTATTTTATTCTTAGGCCATATTGTGCAATGTTTTCTCCTTCTATCATCTTCATGTCATCATAATTTCCTCTAAGATTGTCTTCCTTAGACTCTTGCACATAAATATCTCCTCCATAGATTAGTTTCCACTTTCCCCAAATATCATAGGCAATATCAAGTCCACCAATATCAACATATTCAATATCATATATGGTACTTATAATAGCTTCATGTGCTTGAGTATTCTCCTATTACTCCTTTAGTTAATGTTGGCAAGTTGACTTCCTGAGGAAGCATGGCTTATTTTGTGTTGTCAATAATGGCAACAAAGTCATACTAAGTTTCTATCAAAGATAACTTAATAGATAAAATGACTAAGTAAAAAATATAGAGTAGTCAGACAGATACAGTGATCAACACATCAGCGTGCGTGTTAGAGATCACACCAGAATATGCATGCTTAGATATATACTCTATGGTGTATATACATGATATATCCAAATGCGCAAGGTACATAACATCAGTACGGAAAAGATACAGACAGATTAGTACACTACAGTCTAGGAAACAGTCCACAATACAAAGCACAGAAGCCGACTACTGTTTTGATCAGCGTGTATTATTTTGTGATGCTAAGGCTATGCGCCTTTAGTTATAAGTTTATTATGATGCAATTAATGTTGTTGTAAACACGCTTGAGCCAACTTGTTTGGAAGCGCTGTATATTTTGTTAAGAGGCCAACTAAGTGTTATGTTTTGGGTCGCACCTATTCATTTGTAAAGATATAAGTATGTAATGTATTGTTATGTTACATCGTGTAAGAGAAGTCAATTATTGTGTAAGAATAAGTTACAAAGGGATAGTATAATGAAGTTAGAAGATGATATATCTCTTTGAAGAAGTAAGAGCATCCACGCATACACGGAACTGATCAGACAATGGTGTCACTACATCAGTTCATTTTTGATATAGTGCATATCAACATTCAGAGGGTTGCAGTGAGTCCTTGAATAGTGAGTCCACCACCCCTAACAGGGTTATTGTATAAGACTCTTAATAGGGTCAGACCCTTAACCAGGTCATTGTACTCAATTTGTAAAGACTGCTTCTAACAGGGCAAAGGAACTTTAACAGGTTCATTATACCTAGTACAATATTTTGTGGGTACTAATCCCCACTGGAGTTTTCCTTTGATAAAGGTTCTCTGTAATCAAATCATGTGTTATGTGTTCTTGTGTGATTCTTGAATGCATATTTGTTTTATGTTTAATTGGCTAAAATATAATTAATTGATAAACATTGATTCACCCCCCCCCCCCCTCTCAGTGTTTCTAAAAATTGGT
>MU224564.1:1028226-1079697 GCA_018584345.1 Thuja plicata
GGTTCATTATACCTAGTACAATATTTTGTGGGTACTAATCCCCACCGGATTTTTCCTCTGATCAAGGTTCTCTGTAATCAAATCATGTGTTATGTGTTCTTGTGTTAAGATTCTTGAATGCATATTTGCTTTATGTTTAATTGGCTGAAATATAATTAATTGATAAACACTGATTCACCCCCCCCCCCTCTCTCAGTGTTTCTAGCAGTTAATCTATAGTGAGAATTCTAGTAGGGGTGATATACCCGCTTGTGACATGCATCCATTATTTTGATCCCATACCTTTTAGATATAGCTTTATTTTGTCACTCCATACCAGGTAGTTATCTTTAGAAAACTTGGGAGGTTCCTTCCCCATCATTGGATATTTTCCTCAAGTTGTTAGGCTTACCAATAAGAGGACCAATGCCCTAATACCAATTTTTAGTATTAAGAGATCCAAGATTACTTAGAGGGGGAGTGAATCATTAATCTAATAATTCAAACTTTTCATTAACCATTCAACCACTTACATCAATAGACATCCATTGTATAGAAAATAAACAATAAAGATAAAAATACACAACCATGAAACATAATAACACCAAAGTTTTTCTTGTGGAAAACCAACTGGGAATAACCACGTGTGGGGATGGCACCCACAAAAATCTGCACTCTTCTGAAGTATGCTCAATTAAGAGCTTAGCCCTATTAAATGCTTACAAATACCTGGTTAACAACAAGACCTTGTTAGGAGTCACCCAGTCAGGGTATTTACCTCTATCCCTATTAGGATATTTACCCTAAACTAGGAGTAACCTAGTTAAATAATTTCAAACCCTAATAAAAGAGTTTCCTGGTTAAAGGATTTATAATTTAGCCCTGTTAGGATCTACTCGGTTAAGGGATTTAGCTTGACGAAGTTGTTAGAAATCAACAAGTAAATGATTTGAGAAAGTAACAATCTCTACTAATATAGACCCAGTTCAAGCTCAATCTCTACTTCACATACAAACATTCTTTTCTGTTCTCTCTTCTTTTGATCACACCTCTGCATCCATGATCTACACTTGTACATTTCATCATTTTACATATTTATACATTACGAGTTCATTAGGGAAATTAACCACCTTACAAAACATTTTACAATCTTTCCTACTCTCTAACAATCTATATCACTCTCTAACAAACTCAGGTTGACCATCAAATCCATTGCACGTTGATTTGACAAAGAAAAGTCAAACCAAAACACACTTTCCAATGTTCTAGCACAACCTCCAAGAAATTTGATCATAATGATCATGAAAATTATAACTCATCAATCCTCATCAATCTTCAACATCACCATGATACCTAGAACACATAATCACTTACTGCAACACGATGCATCATCACTAGTCAAGGATTTGACTGACAGTTCTAAGAACTTCTTATGAATTGTTACTGAATGACCTTTTGTCACTTGAAACTTTGTCTTCCGCTCATCAAATCATGATGTGGTAGAAAAATCAACCTCACAACATATTCAAGATAAAAAAACTCTTGAACCACAACATCTGAATCAAAACCTATTTGGCACAAAAATCAAATCATTCCTTCTTATCTTCATCTTGTTCTTCCTGTTGACACATCAACCTTCAATCAAACATAAATCACACCAAACATAAGATCAACCTGTGCGATCATAGATACAACATCTAGAGACATCACGTAGTCTCTCTTTACGATTGTACACACCAACTCTTACCAAACCTCTGTATTCAACCTCTTGGACATACAATAGTATAACATGCACACTATCAAACAAAAAAAATTAAGTTGACATCAATGAAAACATCATAACTGATCAACCTATCATCAGATCTACATCAAACTCATACCATAACATACTCAACTTTATCTCTACATCAGTTATGCCAACAAAATTAAAACCCATGAGAAATATGCATCACACTTATCCATAGAAGCTCTAGGTTCCCAACCTTCCCATTTTTCCAATCAATCTATCAATTCTTCTCCTAATTTATCATCACAATAAGAAAATATTTTGTTTGAGCTTTTCAATGTCAACAAAATGTTGTAGGGCCTCAAAAAACCTCTTATTTCATGTGTTAATATAGTAAATGTTTGCCACACCAAAACATAATTTTGACAACAAAATGTTGGTGGAAAGAAACATAATCACTATTGACACACATCCCACACAAAGTACCAACTTTGTATAGGTCATATGTTTCCTTGATTTTCAAACTTTCTTAATTTTAGACTGTTACTCAATACATGTTCATTTTGAAACAAAATTAAATGACACAAAAGATAATAAAACTTAAAAACAACATAAGTACTCTTTTGTCAAATCATCATCAATCCCTCATATAATTCCATGAAAATATATGAAGCAAAGTAATATTCAACATTCACATTTGGGTTTTATATATGGGTGACCATAAGTATAAGGTCCACATGCATTGTCTTAGGGTCTGAATCTTTCCCTAGTACCTAACACTCACCATAATAGGTCCACACAAATTACCTCTCAAATTTAGTTAATTGAAAAGGCTCATGCTCACAAGGAGTTATTTCAGCCTTAGTATTTTTTGTAATGTTATTCATATACCTGGGGATCTCATTACATCTCAATGTATTCATTTGCCTTTTTTAAGAAGATTTAATTTCCCCCAAATCCACTGGGGTGAGAGCACATGTCTATTCAAATCAATACACTTGATTAATGCTTCTTTACTGATATCACAAAATATTGTCCCATCATCCGTCCTACATGCCTCAATCACTAGGTCAAAATTTTCTGCCATGGCCCTTATCATATCTACTTGTATGAAGACATTAGGAACAATAAACCTTGCCAAGTCAAGGAACCATGGATTCAAAAGAGGAATTTTATAATCTCTATTTTCAAAGAAGTAATTGAATAATTGCCACCCAGAGACAATAATTTTAGCATCTCTATGTGGTGAACAATTGTCCTTAAAATTGGACTTTATCACATATTTTCTACTAGATTTAGGAAAAATATCAAGAATGTCTTCTTGTAAATCTATAACTTCTCTCTTTGGGGGATTTTAAATTATTTATACACCTTCATCCTTCTTAGTTTGTTTACCCTTTTCTTCTTCTCACTCAAGATTTTTCACATGAGTCTTTGTTGTAGAGGCCTTAGATTTCCTTTTCCTCACTAGAGGTTGAGTATCCTCCTCTTTATCTTCTTCCTGATTTTTTTCAGAAACTCCTCTAATTTCCTTATTTTCTCATCCTCTCATCTTTTCTTCTTGACAATCCTCTTAGGTTTAGAGGATTCCCCTTCCACCTTGTTATTTTTTCTTTTCCCCCTTTAAGGAATTTTGAAGCACATAAATTTCTAAGGACTCAAAACCTACTAAATTCCCTTATTCCTAGATGAAAAACGTAGATAAAAATTTGATTATCTTTAGAAAGAGTCAATAACAACTTACTGGTTATAGATATAGTAGAGAGTGGTTAATCTTGACAAGCACCTCTTCAATTTATAGAAGAGAATAATATGACAACTCAAGGCAATTCTTAATCAATACCATACAGTATGGTGGAGTCTATTCACCATTAATTTTTAAGTGTGAAATAACCTAGCTTTGATGGTCATGCATGAATTAAAAACTCCATATTTTATCTTCTCATAATCAACCATCTAGATGAACTTGATTGTTTTAATGAAACATACATATTGGCTCCCTGATCCAATAGAACATCAACATCATAGTCTTCAAACTTTGAGGGAATGCGGGGTCATATCAAACCCACATAATTTTGTCACCTCGAACTCATGCAATAGTGTGATGATCATGTTCATGAATGATGGGGGAATGTAGGAAAAATAAATTTCCTCTGTTTCATCACTTCCTACAACCCCTCAAAATTTATAGCATCTCGTTTAATATTATTAGGGAATTTGAGGTCCCTTTTTATGATTTCTTTTGTGAGGTAATCTTAGGCATCTTTTTTATCATTCCTTTACTTATCCCATAACCCACTTCATCGATCTCCCACCCCAGGATCCCTTGACCTATCTCATCACTAAGTCACCTCTCATGAGGGAACAAAAGGTCACATTCTCTAGGCATTTTCATACATCCCAAAATCCCTCAGCTATAATTACTAGATAGTCATTCACTGTGAAGGGATGCATGAGACAATCCTAGTGGTTCTTTTCTACCTCCCATGTTCTTGCATGTAACAAAACCAATTGATCCTGACCAATGAGGGAATGGGGGATGACCATCCATGATTCTTGAGACACCACCCCGCAATCCTGCAACCTAAAGCAACATATTCAAAAAAATTCAAGGGAACTGTTGGTGTTTAAAAGTGTTTATGCTTTGAAAGCTACCAATATACCTTGAGATTGATTTTAAGAGTGGTTAACTCCAAATATGGGAAGGTATTCAAGGTAACTGGACCAAATATAGGGACAAGAATTCCCTATGAACTTCTGGCTCTAAGAAACCAAGGTGGGTACACCTAATACAGATAGATATTCAACACTTCACAACTCTTTACAACTCTATATTTTAACAACAGATAATGGTAAGAAAGTATTAAATGGTAACCAATCATTCATTGACTCACCATTGCCATGAAGGACCACAACTAACCACCACAAAATATAAAGGAACTTGGAAATGGCTTTGATGTTTAAAAGGGATAAAATGTACCCAAATCCAACTAGACATATATCAGTGTAGAATATGCTAGTTCCTGGTCAGTGCTTTATCCAATGGGAAATATAGTCTACTACAGATGCAAAACACAAGGAACTGACTATTATCAAAGATTCAAAGCCATAAATATAGATAACCCAAACCAAACACTTTAAGATCCTTATGTAGACAAACCAAATAAGCCTATGTCATATCCAAAGTATCATTTGATTTAATCTTAGATCAAAGCTAAGGACTAATGACATATACACAGACAAACTCTATGCAATGAATCAAAAAATTCACAATTCAAGAGATACGCACCAATGATAAACTTGAATTTGGAATACTATATTAAGTATAAGGAATCATGTTCCTACTTCAATATGTTTCAAAACATATACCTTTTCAATAAATGCAAAAGACAAGACACTTCTATTTTATCTAGATACAATCTAAACAATCTGCTATACTCTCATTAGAATAAGTATTCAATTTAATGCTCTTTTTACTTCCCCAAGTTTATAGCCTCCACTAAACGATCTTGGAAATCTATTTACAAAAATAGGGATTGCAAAAAGCTTCAGATCATTTAGGGTTAGGTTAAAAACTAAAAACCAGATTACTACAAGACAAAATAATAACTTCTTACAACCACCAACTTCTCTGTCTTAAGTAGTAACCTTTCTCCACTCCTCTTTGTGTACAATCTGATCTATAGCTGCCATCTATCTTTGGAAATTGTAAAACAATCATTTAGGGTTAATAAAAGTATTACAAATCTAATCACAACCTTAAGATATCATTTCTCATCATAAAAGCACCTCAAGCCATCAGATTTCTATCCCAACATAATCCAACAGCTCCATAAATATGACCCACAAGATCATATTGATTCATTTATGAGTTCCTACAACAAAAGACATAGTCCACTTCTTGAAAAACCTAATGGAACCATTTAAATATTTGAAAATATGATTCCAATGGCTACAAGTGACACAAAATATACCATCGACAGCTGAGATTAAACCCTTTAGCAGCTTTAAAACATAGTCATTGATCTCCTTTAATTAGCCGGGAGCCACGATTCTATCTAGAAATATTTTGCTATGTCACGATGCCTCGAAAAATATCTCCCATACAACTTCCCTTTAAGGCATTACATCTACCATACGATCAAATTTGATATGACCGTAGATTAACTTTACCTTCAACTCTGGGAAGGACACGTTGCAGACGGTCGCAATTCCACAAAGGATATCCAACAAGCATCTTATGGTTGAAGCTCGATGCCTACTGTTAGATCTAATTTGATCAAACCAGCCTTTAAGTACCATTGACTTGACACTGGCCCCACCATCTTCCATGCATTGCATAGTCGTGATCCCGCAAAGGATAGCCTCTGATCATATTTACATCCAGGTATTATGCCTACCATTGATTGAAAATTGATCTGATGGTTTCATTTTTTTCATTTAAGTTCCTCTCTGGTCCACCATCTCCACGTGTTAGCCTGTCCCAATTCCAGAAAGGTTAACTGTCATGCATCATCTGTTAGCGCGAAAGTGCCAACTACTAGATTAAAATAGATCTGATGGCGCAAGATCATCAACACTAGCCATTGAAGGAGGAACACTTGGCATCATGTCATGATTCCTTGATGATTAAATTGAGCACATATTTCCTTTGAGGGACGGTGACAACCATTAAATCAAAAGGAACCTACATGACACTTTAGCAAAGCATAAAAGTATTTCGGGAACCTCAGGACTTAGGAAAAATTAAAGTGGTCCTGCTAGGAAATAGGATTTAAAAGATGAGATGGATCCGCCATTGAAAATTTAAACCCATGGACTTAAGTGAATTAAGTGAGACCAAAAAGGTAACAAAATTTTATAACATTCCAAAGGGTTTTAAGACGGTAAAAAGAGTAAGGCATAGAACCAATGAAGAAAAGGGCTTAAAACCAGGCCAAAATGCTTGATAAAACATGACAAAGACCTTGGATCCATGAGAAATTTTACAGTGCTTATAGCGGCTCCGACTAGGGATGTATGTCTCTTGTAGGCATAGCAAGAGTCCATAACATTGAGTTATGAATACCACCTACAGAAAGGGAAAACTAACCTACAATAGACAAAAAACAACAGAAAGGAAAACCAAAACTTATTTACAGCCGATAGGTCAATAGAGTAACACAACCTCTACCTCTTTATTACCCTGATTTGAAGGAGTCAAACTAGGCTTGATGGCCCAAAGCCATCAAAAAACTTCTGATCCAGCTTGCCTCTATCAAAAACAAAACTCTCTTCTCCCTGCTCTGGAAACAAGCTGAAAATATCACTTTTGTCTGCCTGATCAGACGTACTAACACTTTCCATTAGCTCACCATTCAAAATATCACCAACATATTCACCATTTGAGCCTATGTGGAAATCATGAAGACTTTGAAAATGTAAATCATGTGGCATATGCATGTTGCATTCATTAGATAAAAATATATTAGACCAAATGCAAAATTTATCATCCTTTGACTCATAGCCACATCTTGGAAAATCATCAGCCAGCTGAAAAGGAAAGCACTCATATTCTTCCATATAGCTGGTATCAACATCATTAGATCTACCCACAATAATATTTTTCATATCAAATGTAAAACTATCATATTGAACTTCATGTTCTTCATGTAAACACTGAGGAAACTCATAAATTGGCACATGATCTAGCCCACTTTCTATATGATAGGAGACAACCTTATGGGAATCTTCAAGATATAGCTTATCGTAAACATCAAGGACCAAATGTGTATCATATTTAGCTTCTATAAGAGGAGACATATCAATGTTTGAATAAGAACAATTTTCATCACTATCATCTTCAAAACATGAAGACTCCATGTGATGATCCTTATTCTCATTTTCATCAGAGTAACCATCTTGTATCTTGTGACTAGTTTGCATATCCACATCAAAATTACCTAAAGAACTCACCTGTAAATTATCAAACTTATACAAAACATTATCCTGTATGTTTGAGGGAGAGCATACATCAACACATTCATCATGTACTTTCATATTGAGAGAAACTTAAAGATCATTCTATAGTGATTCAGTGAATGACTTAGAATATGAAAAAGAATCATAATCCACATAATTATCCCAAGAATTATTCAATATTATGTCAGGAAATTATTTATCCTTTGAATTTGAAAATGCTCTTATGCTTTCATCATCTAATATATCATATTCAATCTTGTTGTAGCCTAGTGACATAGAAGTACGAGGAGAATCAGAAACACACATATCAAAATATTTAACATCTAATATACGCTCTTTGCCAAAATCAATGTGTGTGGGGTGTAAGGACTTAGAGCTATCCTTCCCTAAATATATCAGATATTCATAAGTCAGGAACTTAGAAATTTGTTCACTATGAAGTGAACCATTGTCATCAGTTTTATCCACTTCTGATATGCAATCACGAGCAACATCTTCATTTATCAAATCATTATCTTCTTTCTGACTACATACATCCTCTACCTTATACTAAGAAGGATCATCACTTTCATGATCACAAGAGATAGCATGCATATTGGACACATCTCTATCATATTGGTTTCCATCATTCTCAATATCAGCATCACTAGGCACAACCTCAAGTGTTACCTCAAATTCAGAATTTTCAACATTAGAAATTTGGATTGAAACTTCATGGCTCATGTCATTGTTTGCAAAGGAATCATCACAAAAACTTACATTAGATTCCTTATGAGCATAACTATAGTCAACATCATCAACATAATTATAGTTATCTTCATTTACATTCTCAGATTTATATTTTTCAATCCAATCTATCCATCTCCCGATATGCTCAATACATTCTTCCTTCAAGGAGGTTGGCCAATGAATTGATTCAGGAAAAAAAAATTCCAAAAATAATCCAATATATGTAGACTTTGGAAAATCCTCAACACCTCACGGAAGCTCATGATATTCTTTAGAAAACTTTTCATAAAACAAGTGCATTGATTCCTCCTTCCTCTCTCCTACCTTTTTCCTTAAAAATAATATGCAATCCTCTTGGATTTTTAAATTGAATGTAATATCACTTTCTTTAGAATCTTTATTAAGACAAGGTAAATACCCTCCACATATGGACATAGAAGAATAACTACCATCTATGTCACCATATTGCTCCTTAAAAAATCCTCTGGTTCATTCATAGATCCCACAGAATCATGAGGTAATCCTTTAAACCAATCCCTAGCATCCTCAACTAAAGACTGAACAAAAAGTTTCATCATTACATCTTCATGTACAATGTTATAGTCATCCAATATATTTGCAAACTTCCTTAAATTATTTTCACAAGTGATGACATTATTCCCGTCAAATTTAGGAAGTCTATCTCTACTTTTATTTGGAATAGCATTAGGATAACCAACGATACCAATAAAATAAAATTGTTTGTATCTTTCTGCATGAACCAGTCTCTCTTGGAAAGTATCATCATTCTTAGAAGTAGATGCTTTGGTATTTGATCTTGCAACAATCTTAGCATCAACATAATAAGGTCTAGAAGACCGCCTGATAAAATCAATCCTTTTCCTCATAGCTAAATTATCAACCTCCAATCCTGCTAATTTAAGTTTTCTCGCCAAGATCTCCATTTCATCCCTCTTAGGTTCTTCAACATGGATTTTTTCCTAACGGTTCATAAATCACCTTCTTAATTTTTTAGATCTGATATGTTCTTGTCTTTTCTTATTGGCCCTCTCTTTTCTCTTTTGTTCTATGATGGACAACTTCCTTTTGATGAGTCTTTCCTCTTCGTCAAGTTCTTCAGATTTGGACATAACAGAAGAATCCATAATCTCCATGTCCACCATTTTTTTACTAGTATAATACTTCCACTTGATTTTGCAAAATGCAACTCTAACCTTGAAGCATGAAAACCTCTATCCACACATTGTTCCTTCGTTTAGTGCCTAAATAACTTAATAAGGAAACATTTCATAACCTTGAAAGATGAAATACTTGGATGTGTTGTAGCAGCTACACAAAATATAGATGTGAAGTCACCTCCAAATCACCTTTAAAAAATTTGGTAGAGTCGCTACCTCCTTGTAGAGGAAAATTTGGAATCAAGAGAGATCTCTTCACTCCACTCCAACCTTCTTTAAAACTAGCAAGCTCACAAAACACCCCTAATAGGGTCTCATATGGATTCCTCTTCTGACTATGCTCTCATTCATAGGAGCCCAAACATCTACTTCATCTCCATTGCAAGTCCACCTCTTTTATTTTGTCTTTCTTCAATCATACATACTGGTGCACTCAGAGAACTCAGAGTCGCCACTCACCACATGTGAGATATTATGTGTATCTTTTAGGAAATTTTGGACTTCTTGGACAATATGAAATGATAGACAAAACACTCTGAACTGATTTTATAAGTATGAGGAATATCTCCTTGTAATAGATGACTCTTTAACTAACTCCCCAGTAGAGTCATCATTTGCATATGAATTTCCCCAGCAGAGTCACCATTTTTTTTATGCTTAAAAACATTTATGCTTTGAAAGCTACCAATATACCTTGAGATTGATTTTAAGAGTGGTTAGCTCTAAATATGGGAAGATCTTCAAGGTAACTAGACCAACTATAGGGACAGTACTACCCTGTGCACTTCTGGCTCTAAAAAACCAAGGTGGGTACACCTAATCCAGGTAGATATTCAACTCTTCACAACTCTTTAAAACTCAGGATTGTAACAACAGATAATGGTAAGAAAGTATTAAATTTTAACACCACTCATTCATTGACTCTCCATTTTTATGAAGGAAAACAACCAACCACCACAAAATATAAAGAAACTTGGAAATGGTTTTGATGTTTAAAAGGGAAAGAATATAACCAAATCCAACTAGACATATATCAGTGTAGAATATAGTAGTTCCTAATCATTTCTTTATCCATTGGGCAACAGAGTCTACTACAGATGCATAACACAAGGAATTAACTACTGGAAAAGATTCAAAGCCATAAATACAGATAACCCAGACCAAACACTTCTTATAGCATCTTTATATAGACAAACCAAATGAACCTATGTCATATCCAAAACATTATTTGATTTTATCTTACATCAAAGCTAAGGACTAATGACATATACACAAACAAACTCTATGCAATGAATCAGAAAATTCACAATTCAAGAGATGAGCACCAATGAGAAACTTGAATTTGGAATACTATATTAAGTATAAGGAATCATGTTCCTATTTTAATATGTCTCAAAACATACACCTTTTCAATAAATGCAAAAGACATGACACTTCTATTCTATCTAGATACAGTCTAAACAATTTTTTATACTCTCACTGGAACAAGAATGCAATTTAATGCTCTTTTTACTTCCCTAAGTTTCTAGGCTCCACTAAATGATCTTGGAAATCCCTTTTTAGAAACAAGGATTGCAACAAGCTTCAAATCATTTAGGGTTAGATTAAAAACCAAAAACTAGATTACTACAAGAAAAAATAATAACTTCTTACAACCACCAGCTTCTCTGTCTTAAGTAGTAACCTTTCTCCACTCCTCTCTATTTAAAATCTGATCTACAGCCACCATCCATCTTGGGAAATTGAAAATTAGTCCATTAGGGTTAATAAAAGTATTAAAAATCTGATCAAAACCCTAAGATATCATTTCTCATCATAAATGCACTTCGAGCCATCAAATTTCCATCCCAACAACATCCTACAACTCAATAAATATGACTGAAAAGATCAGATTGATTCATTTACTCGCCTGCAACAAAACACATAGTCCACCACTTGGAAACCCTAATGGAAATATTTAAATATTTTAAAATATGATTCAAATGGCTACAATTGGTGCAGAATATACCTTAGATGACCAAGATTGAACCCTTTAGCAACTTTAAAATATGGTCGTCAATCTCCTTTATATGCACGAGAGCCATGATCTGATCTGGACACACGTCATTCTGTCGTGATGCATCAAATAATATCTCCTGTGCAACTTCCCTTTAAGGAATTAAACCTACCACAAGATCAACTCTGATCTGACCATAGAGTAACTTTACCTTCAACTTTGGTCAGGACACGCGTCAGATGGACGCAATTCTACAAAGGATATCCAATGAGCATCTTATGTTTAAGGCTTTACACCTACTGTTAGATCTAATTTGATCAAAATTTCCTTTAAGTACCTTTGAATTTATACTGGCCCCACCATCCTCCATGTGTCGCATGGTCGTGAAGCCGTGAAGGATAAACTCCGATCATCATTGCATCCAGGTATTACGCTTGTTGTTGATTGAAAACTGATCTGATGTTTGCATTGTTTTCATTTAAGTCCCTCTTTGGCCCACCATCTCCATGTGTCAGCCTATTGCAATGCCGCAAAGGTTAATTTTAGTATGCCATCTATTAGTGGGAAAGCACCAACCACTAGATTAAAATAGATCTGACGACACAAGATCATCATCGCTAGCCATTGAAGGAGGGACACAAGGCATCACGACGTGATGCCTTGATGATTAAACTAAGCACATCTTGTCTTTGAGGGATATCGACAACCATCGGATCAAAAGGAACCTGCATGACACTTTAGAAAAGCACAAAATTATTTTGGGAACCTTGGGACTTAGGAAAAATTAAAGTGGTCCCGCTAGGAAATAGGACTTAGGAGATGGGATGGACCCGCCGATGACAACTTAAACCCATGGACTTAAGTGAGACCAAAAAGGTAATGATGTTTTATAACATGTCAAAGGGTTTAGGGTTTTAAGACCATAAAAAGACTAAGGCATATAACCAATGAAGAAAGGTGCTTAAAACCATACCTAAACGCTTGATAAAACATGACAAAGACCTTGGAACCATGAGAAATTTTACAGTGCTAATAGGAACACATGGACAAAATCACTTAAGGATTTCTATTCTCATGTGCCTTAACAATGTTTTTAACATGAGGGTATGAAGGGTCATGACTAGGAAATCTTTGCTTCTCCTTCTCACTTTCTTGGAATTTTTATTATTGAGATTATTTTTTATTCATATTGTTCCACCCTCTTTTTTGTTTATTTTCTATTTTAGTTCTAGTTTTATTATTTTTGGTTTTTCAAAATTCTCCCATTTTATTAATTTAGATTCTTGTTTTTTAGCCTAGAGCCTTGCTTATAGATTTGTAACTTTATTTGTCTGGTTTAATTATTGTGTTGTTGATTTTTTTAATTATTTTTTTTAATTTGTGATGGTTTTTTTTATCATACTTTTCATTAGATCCCTTCCTCTTGACTTTAATTCTTGATATTTTTTTCTATTTATTTTATGTGTTCTCTTTTTAATTCTATTTTTGAGTTTTTATTTTCCTCAAAAACAATTTTTCTTTACATCTATGGACCGTGGAAAGGTAATACCTATAATTATGACTTAAAAGGTATTTTCATTTTATGGGGCCAATAATCAAACATTTAAAAGAAAAAATCAACAACTTAAAAGGAGTTTCAACTAGATGCATAGGTCAAAGATAGAATGCAACTTGGTCACAAGGCAACATAGGTAAAGCCAAATCTAGAGTTTTTCTTAACACCCAACCAACTCTTTATCATAACATAAGATAGAAATAAAGGGGTTTGGAAAATGCTCAAGAAAAAATTGATACATAGAATATTTGGTGAAAATAGAGGTGTTATTAATTTGGGTTGTGTATTGGGAGGGGGTGACAAGAATAGAGTTTAGGGTAATATTTTTTGAAAATAAAGGGATTCTTTAGTATGTCACAAATGCACTTTCTATGACCAAGGTTCACTATGTGAAGGCCCCATAATAAATGAGCTATAAAACTTAGTTAGATGTGTTTGTGTATGTATTGTCACATCATATGGTATATTTTATTGGAGATAAGATGCGCACCACTTTATAAGTATTTTTTAGCCCGTGGTTTTGTAATACCATTTGATGGTTTCTTTTATTGTATCTCCTATATATTAGATGTGTGAGATGGAGGGTATGTGTAAGAGTCATATAGCTATTCAGTTACCTTCATATCTCTAGTTGGTGATACTCCTGAGAGAAACCTTCTTGGAAAGTATAATGTAATCTATTATTGTTATCTAAATAGTATATTGGGCGACTTTTGGAGTGTGTGGTTTTTATTCCAAAATAGTTTTCCCCATGTAAATCACTATGTTTTTGTATGCATGTTATTTTATGTTCTTTTGTTAGATTTTGTAGTTGTTATAAAGATATGAGAAAGTGTATATATTACCCTCTCCTCAAGGTTAGTGTAGGAAGTTGTTCCTCTACTTAATTTCCTTATGTCTAGGATGACATTCATTCCTTTTGATTTATTACCATTGCTAGAACATATCATATTGGTTAATGAGGATATGGATATGGTTGATAATCCATTCAAACATGAAATTCATATAAGGTAATCAAGGGCAATGCTGACGAGTTTATATAATTTCTTTATATTTATAATATTATTTTTAAATTCTCATTTTAATTGTTTGTGGAATATTTGTGGAAGGAGGTTTTTGTTTGGAGGTTGTTCATCTATATTATCTAATTTAAATTTAAAATATATACATTTAAAATTCAAAACAACATTTTATTAATATATATATAGATTTATATTAAATATTTATATGGCATAATATAAATTAAATTCTAAATGCATTCAATTAAATTATAATTGTAAAGTATGTAATACAAAGTTTAACACACACATAACCTACCCTTGATCAAATTGAGAAGGCTAAAATTCATGTTTTAGCAAAATATGAAAAACTCATAAACTAATTTAAAACCATAGTTTTAGATTTAATAAAAAAATTACCTTTATAAAATGTTGATGACATGCTAGACAAATGAATTTCTCTTAATAGGGTTAGAGAGCAAAGAGGATTTCACAAAAAATGTAATATTTGTGTGAGCTATGAAAATTAGGTGTAAAGGAGCATAATAACGAATTAAAACATTCTACAACTAATAATCTAAACTACATACATGCTAAGACATAAAATGAAAACTTGAAATAAGCTAAATGAAGAAAGTGAAAACCTCCTACAAGCTCATTCAAACTTCATTTTGTTCATTGGATTTGTCCATTTGTTGTGGATGTGTGCTCATGGATGTGCTTCAAGCTTCAAGTTGTGATCTCAAGATGGCATTATAACTCTTCTCTAAAAGATGGATTTATGATTTTCTCTCAAAATAGCATTATAAATCTACATGGAAGGTGGATTAAATTATGAAGGAATGAGGTTTCTTTTATAGAAATGGGTGAGGAATCAAAGGTCAGGATGCAATCCTGAGGAGATGCCCAGATGCACCTAGAAGAGAGCACATGGATTGTGCTTCTTAAAGTGCATCATATTGTGAAGGGTGTCACAATATGATTGGGTTGAAAAGATGGAGGAATGTGACCATTTAGGGAAGAGAGCCAAGAAGACTCTAGAAGATAAGGTCATTAATGAGGGGGTAAGATCCTTAATGAGGAGTGTAAGAGACATTAATGAGGATGTAAGAGCATTAAATGCACTTGGATGAGGATGGATTGAGAAAATTAACTTTGGGAAAGGGATTGGATTCCTAATCCAAAGATTAGGAATGTGTCATCATTAGGAAGAGTTTAGGATAGGATTAGGGTTAGGATTAGGATTAGCATGGGTGAAGAGGTTGGGATTAGTTTGAACTTGGGATTAGGTGGTTGGGATTGGTTAGGTTAGCATGTGTGAAGAGGTTGGGTTGAGTTAGAACTCAAGGTTAGGTGTTTGGGATAGGTTAGGTTAGGGGTTAAAGGGAATATTAATGAATTGAATTACATAAATAACATATTCATTCAATAATAGGGGAATAGGGTTTTAATTAATTATTAAGCTATCGGTTGCTTTTAATAATTAATCTGGACTATAGCCAATTAATTGAATTAATTAGGGCTAGGGGATGACATAGATCAATTAGGTAATACTTAATTACTTAGCGGATATGTCCTAGAAGGAACTAAATTTGATTGAATTAGGCTAATCAGATTTAGGTGTCTACACTTTGATATCCATTTTTTCATTTAGATGAATACAACCTTATTAGTCATAGGTTTAGAAGCATGGAGAAATTGTTATCCATTTAAACAAAATATTTATTTTAAACGATTATTATTTCTAACAAATATCTATGCTTATAAAAACAATATATATTCTAATAGATTTGGACTATAGTCATATTGAAGATTTTGAATGGAAAACTATTTGGATTTAGCACTACCAAAGCTAGATTTAAGTTTTATTCAACCCAATAAAAGTCAAAAATCCATTGCATGATTTTGACCAATTACATAAGTCTTATTTCTCATTACCACTATTTGACTCATAATGATCTCATCCTCATCCTTCAATTTATTTTTTATTCTATAGTTTTTTAATCATTTAATGCATTTAATCCATTTCTATTTACTAGTTCATCACATTCCCTACCAAATTGTAATAAAACAACTAGAATAACCCAAAAGAAAGGATAATCATTGTCTCTTAAATGAGACCCATACAAACATTTTTTTAGTATATAATGTTGCCTTATGGTTTCTTTCCTACTGAGCCACCAATTCAAGGTCTTTGTGAACCCTCATATAGTTTCAAGACAAAATCTTTACAATGGCCTCTAAAGGCTCAAGTTTGAGACAAAATGACCACAACATACCTTTTAACTATAACTCTCTTTCTTTATTAGACATGTCAACCTTTAAGAAGTAGGATTTTTTTAATTCAAGATTAAAAAATACAATGACAAACTTTGCAAATGAGATAACAAAATTGAATGATTTTGGGATGAAAAAATGTTGGCAAAGATTTGCACCAAAAATTATTAAAATATTTAGTGTACCCTTTTCCCATATGATCAAACAAAAAAAAAATTTATTACGTAGGAGATATTTCCAACAACAAGTCAAATTGTGATATTGCTATCAAGATTCAATAGTGTATTTTTTTTTTATGTCAAACTCATTGACCTATGTTTCATGAGTATTTGTTCACACAAACCCATCTCTCATGAGAATGAATGGAACACTTAACACTCATTTCATTTAGGTGATGCTCATAGAAGTGAAGCACTGAGACTTCTCAAGAGGTCACCCATCCCAGTACTACTCCAGCTTGAGCACGGTTAACTATGGAGTTTCCTCCATGGTTAAACTGTTGGCAAGTTGACACTCAGGATGTATATGGCCTATTTTGTGTTTTCATTATGGCAACAAAGTCATATGAAGTTTTGACAGTAAACTTTGAAGATCAAAATTGGCTAAGTATAGAAAATAGAGTAGTACAGAGATATACAATTGATCAGAGCACCAACGCACATGTGTACGATCAAGTTAGACTATGTGCCTTTATAATTAAGCTTTATGACATGTAATGAATCTTATTCTATACACGCATGGTATGGTATGATAGTATGGAGAAGTTACAGGAAGTTCAGGAGCCACTAGCAGTTCAGAAAATAGAGTATGAAGCCGACTTTAGATTTTGGATTAGCGTATAATATTTTGTTTTGTAATGGCTATGCGCCTATTTTACTATGTTTGTAATTATGTCTTAAACACTCATGTAAACACACTTAAGCCAATTTGTTTGGAATCGTTGTGTATGTTGTTTTTGGGCCAACTAAGGTCTTGTTTTTAGTCGCGTCTATTCAGGCATGTATATATACTAGACATGTACTTTTGTATTAGGTGTGTCAATGAAAAAGAAGCAGAGAAGATATTTAGAAGAAAAATATAAGGAAATCAGTATGAATTAGAAGTCTTCAAGAGATCAAAGCATCAGCACATAAACGGAACTAATCAGACAATAGTGTCATTATAGTAGTTCATCTTTTGATATAGTATATATCTATCACCTAAAGGTTGTAGCCTTCATCTTATTGAGTAGTGAGCTCTGGCAGTGAGCCAATTACCTTTAACAGGGTTTTGTAAAGACTCCTAACAGGGTCATTGTACTTGCATTGTAAAGACTGCTCCTAATAGGGCAAAGGAACTCTAACAAGTTCATTAGAATAGTACAATCATTTGTGGGTACTAATTCCCATCGGGGTTTTCCTCTGATCAAGGTTTCCCCGTAATCATATCTTGTGTTATGTGTTATTGTACTATACTTCAATTGTTATTTATTTGATTTAAGTTTCAAATTGCTGAAATAAAGATAAAGTTACAAACATTGATTCACCCCCCCCCCTCTCAGTGTTTCTAACAATTGGTATCAGAGCTTTGGTCCTCTGAAAGAAAGTTTAACCACTTGAGGAGATCATGGATTCAGCAGTAGAGAAACATCTTAAAAAGAATCAAAAATTTAAGAAAATATTTGAAAGATTGCTCTACCAATGACTTGGAAAAAATGGTCAAAAAGCTTAATGAAGAAAACATGTCTCTAAAATACAAGATTGAAGATCTAAATGAACAGCTTACAGATAGCCTAAAAAATATTGAAGAAAAGACCAAAGAAAGAAAACAATTAGATGAAGAACTTATGCAAGCAAATATGAAGATCTTGGAGTTGGAAAACATCAAGAAAAAGATAAAATCTGAACTAACAGAAGCAAAAGATAAAATTGAGAAACTACACACAAGTTCTGATCTAATTCAATCACAACTTTATGCACAGGAGCTAAGAGGTGATACTACTGGTGTTGGATACAGTGTAGCTCAAATTGAAATCAATGAAATGAAAGAAATAAAGAAAGCACAAGAAGAATCCACAGAAGCAAAGAAAAGTGAGAATCTTGCAGAGGATAATACATAACCTCCTAAAAATGAACACAATCTAGTTAACCAAACTTGTTATGCTTTTAACAAGCATGGACACTTGGCAAGAGATTGTAAAGAGGTAAGACCTTTCAATGGCTATTTTTACTCCTATAATAAATTTGGTCACAGGGCTATACATTGAAAAATAAGTCAAAGAAATTAGTCACAGCAGAATCAAAGAAATATGACTCAATACAATCAGAGAAATCAACCTCAGAGAAACTATCAGAATATTACATGTGAGATATGCAATTATAATTGACACATAGCCAAGCAATGAAGCATGATAAACAATATCAATAGAAATCCAATAATTTGTCACTCATGTAACAAAGCAGGACATATCTCAAGGTTTTTCAGGTCAAGAACTCAAAAAAAAAGAAAAGCCTAAAGAATCATTGATTGAAGAATTTGGAGAAGTAAAGTTTGTAAAAGCCACAAAAGATTTAGGTAAAATACGGGTTGAAGTAAAGAAAGATAATGATGAGAACAAGGTAGTAGATGCATCCATAGTGGACACACCTTCTACTTCTGGTTAGATGACCCTCATGGTCCTAGGGGGAGCTATTCTAGCTCTGAACCCCTGCATGGCTGGTATACTCACCTCTGAGTATCTGCCTATGGATTCATGTATTTGGTGAAAAATTGAGGAAGTATGCATGGACGAATAGCTTGAACTTGGACAAAAGAAAAGATTTAAATTCTCAATGTAAACCACGTTATGACAACAAGAATTAAATGTAGTAAATTTTATATAAGTTAGTAAAGAGATCTCTCATCTTCACTTTTTCATTCCAGATTGAGCATTCAAAGAGCACATGAGATTTTAGCATAAAAAAATCAACAGATAACAATTGGTTTGTTAGCAAGGCAAATCAAATTTGAAACGGAACCCTAGCGGATGCGTCGTTTCAAAATCTATGGAAACCCTACTTAAGAAAGTAACAAGTAATGGCTACTACTACATTGTTCGACATCTCTGAGAAGAAGAGATATGTGTTTAATAAGCATCCATTCAAGTCTGTACTAGATGATGTAGAAGGGGCATTCTCCAAGACTCTGCTAGGAGTCATACATGTAGAGGACATTCACAAATACATCTATTGTAAGAAGGAAATTGTTGGGGATAAAAGCATAGAAAATCTTATGGCATTAATGATGAAACCAGATTATTCATTCAAGGATGAATACGTGCATCTCACTGATAACCCTATCTTTGAGGATTCAAATGCGCATGAGTTCTATGAGCCAAAATGGGTTAAAATCCTACTTAGTAGGATACATGATGATTTGTATTGGATTGGTGAAGTTCCTATCCGCACTACTGTTGATCTTATTCATGAGATGATCAGATTCCCTAAGGTTGGACCAATTCTTCCCAATGGTAAAGATGTAAAGAAATAGGTTGAACAGGCTTTCTTATCTAGAAGTGATAGGTGCGGGATGACTGTTGATCCCATTGTGGAAGAAGACATCAAAATCCTCACCATGATACTTGGTTACAATTTTCAGCACACAAGTAGACTAAATAGTGTCCGCAGCTACTATCCTGGCAAAAATAAGGATGGCAAAAGATAACACTCAGTATAATCTCTGTGAGATATTGCACGCACAATTGATTGAGAACATTAGAGATATCAAGCATGATAAGAGAAAATTATTCAGATTTGGCTCTTTGATTATCTATCTATACTTTCACATTGTTGGTAAAGTTTATAATCTCTACCTAGACAAGAGAAAACCCACTATATCTTAAATTTCACTAAAGGCTACATCAGAGAGCAGTGTAAAGGACTCTATGGATATGGAGATCAAAACATTTAGGATCAAAATGCAGAAAAGGTTCAAAATACCAGAAAAGATAGTTGAAAAGTACAAAGACACCATATACTTCATGGTGGAAACTGACTATACTTGCATGGAAGCAGTTGAGCCAAGAACCAAATGGATTCACCCACTTGGTTATGAAGTTGAATAACATGTGTTGGAAGGATATGCACAAGTTCTTTTATCTACGCCCAAAGATCCAAATGAGCCAAGATGGGGCACATACAGAGAGAAGACAAATCAAGTTGATTCTATCTTATACAGTACAGATAACAAAAGGAAGGCATCAAAGATTACATCCAATATCCTCAAAGTTCATGGGGTCACACAAGAAGACCTAGATAAAGCTAGGGAAGCTAAGATTGCAAAAGAAGTTAAGAAAACTCCTGCAGAAGTGAAAATGGAAAAATTTGATGATATTCCCAAGAAGAAGAAGAAGAAATCTGATGAAGATACATTTGTGCCCTCAACTACTATTGACTTGGAATCCTCTCCACCATCAGTACCAAGAAAGTTGACTAGAGGAAGGAAGCAATTTCCCATAGGTCACCCATCCTCAAGGACAACAAGGAGCAAAGTAAATAACACTCAAGCCCCTCCTGAGGTAGGATTTAGACCTAGTCTGACAGTATTAAGGAACATAATTGTTAATGAAGGAAGACTAGACTCTATTAAAAATGTCTATGACAAGTACCAAGAGATAGATAAATCAGAAACTCATTCTATGATTATCTCTCATATGATCAAGTTTAAAAGTTCAGTATTGGAACTCAAGATAGTCATACCAGACAAAGTATGGAACATACTACACCTATTGAAAAGACAAGCAATAGAGGAAGATATGAGGATTAGAGAAGAAACATTAGACAATATTCTCCCTATTTTCTCACATGATAAGAAAGCAATACTGTTAGATTTGGTAAAACCTCATCTCAGAACCAAAACAAGAACTCTTCATATTATGAACAAAGAGTATGAACTGGTTGGTGAAGAGACTCAGAAAGCATTTGAGAAAGTATTTTTGAATAGACATATGTATCCATCAATAGCGCCTATAGAAAAAGTGACTCTAGTCCCTCCCAAACAAGATAAAGAACCAAAGATTCTTAATGTGCCTATGACAAGTCCATAGGATTCAGCGCCCAAAGTTTCATCACCTTCTGATATAGCCAAAGATTCAGATGAAACCATTGTGATCAATGATGTTAAGATATCCCTGACAGCTTCAGATAATGACATGAACAAATTTGAAAAAGCATTTTTCAGCACTGAAGAGACAGAGAAGGTATGCACTAATAATACTTCCTTATAGAAAGATAAAGCTCCTCCTAAAGATTCAACATATTTGAATAATAAGGAAGACAATCAATCTAATGAACCACCAGTTATGGAGATCCTAGTGAAAAGTGAATGTATGGATACTAGTCAAAATGCTATATTCACTCCATCTATTCAACCATCAATGTCATTGTTGTCAAGTTTAACCCCTGACTCAGCAAGCCTAGATGCATGGGGAGAAGAAGATTTGATCAAGATTAGTGTATTAGCCATGGAGAAAGCCAAAGAGAAACAAGTTATGAGAAACCCTCTCTTTCTAGAGTTAGTGAACATTTTGAATGACTTAGTGTCAGCAGATAAGAAAGTGGCTTAAATTCAGTTAGTTGATGATGATGATAGCATCTTAACAAGCTTCAAAGCACACTTCACAAGTTTAGTAGACTTGGCTACTAGAACTGCAGAATAAAAGTACAAAAAAGAAAGATTGGATGAATTGGTAAAGAACTTCTCTTTAGATCTCAACTCATTGAAGATTGGTCAGACAATTCTGAAAGAGTTAGCATTAAAAGGCAGGAAAGTAATAGCAAATTGCATGGACAAAGGAAAATTCACTTCTGAGCACATCAAGAAGATTGTGGAGGTAGATTTCTTGGTTGAAAACATAAGGCAATCAGTTGAAACATCCTCCCAAGACATCAATATTTGCAACAATATCTATCAAGGGTAGATAGACAAGATTGAAAAAGCTAAGATGGAGATCAACAAGATAAGGATCAGGCAGACCCAACTGAGAAATGCACTTGCACCCTCCTTAGTTTTTTTGAATTAGAATATCAAACAGATAGATGCAATCATTGTCACATCTGATCAAGGACCCTGCATGGATCTGACAAAGATGGATAAGCTTACATATGCATTATGCACCCATCTTCAGACTATTGATGCGTTGAAGGCATTCTGGCAGCAAGAGATCAAGAATCTTCAGATTGCTTATCCAGATGTGTACTTGGAGTAAGTACCTACCTAGAGACTTACAAATTTTGACACCTTTGTCATTAATGTCAAAGGGGGAGTAGTGTATGTATATAAGGAGTATGTTATATAGCCAAAGTTATGATATACATTTTTTGTTGTTAAGTCAAAGTTTAAGTAACTTGGCCACATTCCTTTGTTGCCATTAATGAAGAAGGGGGAGATTGTTGACAAGTTGACACTTAGGATGTATATGGCCTATTTTGTTTTTTCATTATGGCAACAAAGTCATATGAAGTTTTGACAGTAAACTTTGAAGATCAAAATTGGCTAAGCATAGAAAATAGAGCAGTACAAAGATATACAGTTGATCATATCACCAACGTACATGTGTATGATTGAGTTAGACTATGTGCATTTATAATTAAGATTTATGAAATATGATGAAGCTTAGTCTATAAATGCATGGTACGGTATGATAGTACGGAGAAGTTACATGAAGTTCAAGAGCCACTAGCAGTTCAAAAAATAGAGTATGAAGTAGACTTCAGATTTTGGATTAGCGTATAATATTTTGTTTTGTAATGGCTATGTGCCTATTGTACTATGTTTGTAATTATGTCTTAAACACTCATGTAAACATGCTTAAGCCAATTTTTTTGGAAGTGTTGTGTATGTTGTTTTTGGGCCGACTAAGGTCTTGTTTTTAGTCGTGTCTACTTAGGCATGTATATATGCTAGACATGCACTTTTTTATTATGTGCGTCAATGAAAAAGAAGTAGAGAAGATATTTAGAAGAAAAATATAAGGAAATTAGTATGAATTAGAATTCTTCAATAGATCAAAGCATCAGCGCATAAATGGAACTGATCAGACAACAATGTCATTACAACAGTTCATCTTTTGATATAGTATATATCTATCACCTGAAGGTTGTAGCCTTCATCTTATTGAGCAGTGAGCTCTGGCAGTGAGCCAACCACCTTTAATAGGGTTTTGTAAAGAATCCTAACAGGGTCATTGCACTTGCATTATAAAGACTGCTCCTAACAGGGCAAAGGAACTCTAACAAGTTCATTAGACTAGTACAATCATTTGTGGGTACTAATTCCCACCGGGGTTTTCCTCTGATCAAGGTTTCCCCATAATCATATCTTGTGTTATGTGTTATTGTGTTATACTTCAATTGTTATTTATTTGAGTTAGGTTTCAAATTGCTTAAATAAAGATAAAGTAAAAAACACTGATTCACCCCCCCCCCTCTCAGTGTTTCTAACATAAACCCACTATGCTTGCAAATGGGGTTGCAAGCAGAGTGGGTTTAACCATGGAGGAAACTCCGTAGTTAAGCATACTCGAGCTAGAGTAGTATTGGGATGGGTGACCTTCCGAAAAATCTTGATACTTCACCTCTATGATCATTACCTAGATCCAATGAGCGCTAAGTCTTCCATTCATTCTCATGAGAGATGTGTTTGTGTGAACCACTACTCATGAAACATGGATCAATGAGTTTTACTTAAAAAAACTACACAGTTGAATCTTGATAGCAATATCACAAATATATATTTATTTTCAATGTCACTATAACTAGCTCCTTTGTCCCACACTCTTGAATGTTATTTACATACCAAAACCTTCTTTTTATTTGCTAATGCTCACTTTTATCAGCACCTAATTAGTATTAACAAATTACAACTCACAACACACAACCCTAACTTCTTAACAACTCAATCACTTTCAATTTAAGTATTAAATGAAATAATAAAATGATCAATTGAAATAAATCATTATTCATAAATCACAACCATACCTTCATTAAATCTCAATCATTTTAAGTTTCACTATCAAATTAAAGAAAAAAATGTACAATTTAAATAATAACCATTAATAATTTATAATTCATCTACAAGATAAATATATATTTTTTTGTCTATGATCGAAGTTTGGGGGTTTGTTAGTCTTGTAGGGTGGGGCTTAGGTTTGAAGAATTTTTCTTGTTGGTGTATGGTATTTGGTTGGCTCATGGGTTTGTGGTTGTTAAAGACTTGTGGCTAGGAGTAGGGGTATTTTTCCTCAGTGTTTGTGAGGTGGTTGTTGATTGAGCTTGGGGGGCATTGTGTTTTTTCAATTTTGGTGGTTTTTGGTGATGTCGTGGAAGGAAAATCTGCTTCGGGTGTGTATGTGATGTATTTAAACTCATTTTATGTGAGTGAGGGAACCAAAATTAAGGAAGTTAATAGTTTTTTATCAAGCATCTAGGATCACCTTGTTTTGGTCATTTTTCTATAATCAGTTATGGAAGATGTCTCTTATTTGAGAAATCCTTCTTTAATATGTAAATTTATTAGTATCCACATTTCTATGTTAGTGCTAGAATCTTGGATCCATCATTCTTACCAGGTTGAGGGTGATATGGATATTATGCTAGCTATAAATAGTTATTTCATGGTTGTGTTTTTCAACATGGCTGATAGGAATTGATTTTTTGAGGGAGGGCCCTACTTTTGGAATCATGTTGGTTTGTTCATTAAGACTTTACATGTGGGTTTCAATTTTATTCAAGAACTTACCTCAAGGGTTCGTGTCTGGGTTCGTCTCTCACAACTTCGATTGGAGTTTTGGAGAGAAGATATTTTACAAAGGATTTTTTCTCTTCTTTATAAGCCAACTACAATAGCTTAATAAACCCTCAATAAAAAGGTAATTACATTTTCTTAAATTTGCATGGAGTTTGATTTGAATAAATAATTTCTATATTCTTCAAAAATGTGTCTTGGATCTTCATCTTGGGTTCAATAGCTAGATTATGAGACTCTTCATTTTCGATGTTGCATTTTTCATGAGTATGAAAACCTTGAACAAAATTGTACTAGGGTAAATAAAGTTGTTGGGGGTAGTAATTATCCTCCTTCCATGGATGTAAATATAGATAAAGAGGACAAAAGAAAAGACCCTATGATGGATGGTGGTCCAAGTAAGGATTTTTTAACACCTATTAAGCCTCATGCTAAAGGAATGGGACATAAGAGGTCTTATCGAGACATGTATAATGATAAGGGCTTCAATCATTTTGAGGTGTTGGAAACTTTATCCTTGGAAGAAGGGATTCCAATTCATGTGACTACTAGGATACTCTAAAGGGTATGGATGATGTACAAGAGTAGGGGATTGTTCAGGATTTTCAATCTTTGCAAGGCTTACAAAATCCATAGGTGCCTCTTAGTGGTCTTGATTTGAGAGATCGAAATGATTTAGACTTTTGTAGCATGATATTGTTTTGGCAGACTTGGCTAATGAGGTGCTACAATTTGGTAAAGGCAAAGGTTATTATCAAGCTTTGGGTTTGGAGAAAGAACCTCTTAAGAAAGTTTCTTTTGAGAATTCTTCTAAAGGTGGGTATAAGGACTAGCAGAAGATTTAATGTTAGAGTAAAAAGGTATTTTCACTTATCAATTAAATAATTATTGATTTAATTATTAATTAACCTCTTTATCTCTAGTTCACTTATAATAATTAATTCTTTATTAATTATTATCATGCAACCTAGCTTTCTCCACCTTCTAGTGTTCGATCTCCTTTATAAAGATTGATCTTTTTTTACTTATTAATTCTTTTGCAATTCCCTCTATTCTCTCTCTAAATGAATATTTCATCTTTCAGATCATTATGAGTTGGATCTCTATTCTTTGTTTTTGTGACATATTTTTTACATATAGGCGGTCTTGGTGATTTAATTCTTCAAATTCTAACGTGGTATTAGAGCCTTGTTGCTACTCGTTCTTGAGTTTTTTGAAGATTTTTTGGACTGCCGAGGGTTTCAAATTTTTAGAGTTTTTTGTATGGATCTGGGGGGGGCTATTTTTTGGAACACTTTGGGCAAAAATCAACCTCATGGTTGCATCCGAAAGGATCAAAATCCCTATTTTCATATAAGGCTTGTCCAATTTGGACATAGTTGAAATCTAGGCCCTCTTTTCTGCATACACGACCTTGGCACACTTTTTGAGGCAAAAAATGCCTCAGTTTTCACACTGCCTTGATTTCTATGCCACCTCAAAATTCACGCCATCGAACTGGTGGAGAAAAAATATTAATTAATTAACTATTTCTTCGTACCTCTGCCAAATTTGGCCAAAATTTTGGCAGTTTTGCCAGATTTAGTGGAGCTTTGCCAGATTTAGCTGAGGTTTCTTGGAGTTCTTCTTGTTTTGGAGTCCTCTTCCATTTTTTGCTCATATCTTGAGAAAATGGAGGCATTTTTAGCCAGGATAGATATTGTCGGAAAGATGGTTCCGAGCCCAACCTAATTTTCTAGGTTTGGTTTTATGAGTTTGCCATCTTGCAGGGTTTTTTGCCAGTCAAAGTCAAGGTTCCTTTTTGCACTTTGGTCGCCATATCTTTCTCCTCCAGATTCCATTTTTTGACTTCCACATGTTGTTGGAAAGATGGTTTTGTTATCCTTCTTCTTGTATGGGTCTCATCGCCAAAATCTGCTCCAAGTATATTTTATTTAGTTTTTTTTTTTTGGCATTCTGGTGGATATCTTGGATGTTTTGAGGCCCTGGGATCATTTTCCTTGCATGGGATGACTCCTTTTTAGCTGTTACTTATGTTATTACAATTTTCAGTCATTCATGATCATTTTAGACATCTATTTCTGTAGCATTTCTTTTTTGCAAACACACTGACATAAAGTGTCATCTGATGCATGCTTGGGAACTTAGACATTTTTGTGCCTATCTGTACTTGCACTACATTATAAAGTGTCATGGGGGGTTTGAAGTTTTCTTTGTTTAACATCTACCTTTGTCAAGTGATTTTTCCTTCTATGACATTAGCCTCATGATGTGTGTCAATAGAGTGTTTCCTCCATGACACCATGTGTTATATGTGCTTGTACTTTCTATTGCACTTTCTATGTTCCTAGTTCTTCTTCATGCAGTTATTCTTGGCAGTCTGGTTCACTGTACATGTCTTGCCTCTCCCTGATCAACATTATGGGAGGGGTATCTCCTGTTGGTTCCAAAAATTCCTTGGTTTGATGTAGTGATCTATGTATTAATTATTTGTTCTTATATATTAGGCGGGTGCAGTGGCTGGGTACCTATGCATTTCGGTGAGATGGATCATTTGCCATATGGACACTCTTTTATCCATGTTTTGGAGGCAACCTTTCACCTTTGATTGATCAACTCTTCAGGCTTTGTTTATAGTCTTCTCTACATGATCATGTTCTATTATATTGGAGGTTCCAGCATTTATTCTTCAACATTGTTTGCAGCTTCATGCTTCATTGGTGTTCTACATGTTCATCATTTGTTCCTATCTTCTGGGAAATTGTCTAGTTTGGAGGCTTCTTTAGTTCTTCACTAGTCTTCATCTCTTTTTGGAGAGGGGTTTTTCCCATTGGATTTTCTCCCATTCTCCTCTTTACAAAGATTTTTTGTACTTGGGTACCTGATCAGGCCATGTTGTCGGGACCCATTTCCTACTTTCAGTAGTTGTTTCTAGCTTTTTAGCTTCTCACTAAGTTTATATTAAGGGGGGTGTTAGAGTAAAAAGGTATTTTCACTTATTAATTAAATCATTATTGATTTAATTATTAAGTCACCTCTTTATCTCTAGTTCACTTAAGCTAAACTTTAGGCTTATAATAATTGTTTTTTTATTAATTATTATCATGCAACCTAGGTTTCTCCACCTTCTGGTGTTCGATCTCCTTTATAAGGATTGATCTCTTTGTAATTATTAATTATTTTGTAATTCCTTCTATTCTCTCTCTAAATGAATATTTTATCTTTCACATCATTATGAGTTGTGTCTCCATTCTTTTCTTTTGTGATAGGTATTTTTCATACAATGGATCTTGGTGATTGAATTCTTTGAATTCTAACATTTAATTGGCTAGGAAACTATTGGTGGAATCCACAATGAATCTAGGTCAGTCAAACCCATTGATGCTCAATTTTCCCAATCTCTTCAAGGATTATTCTCTCTTAGAATCTAAGGGGGTTGAATATCATCCCTAGACAAAAGGTTATTCATGATTTGGTTTCAGTTCATTCTCCATATATCTTTTGCATCCAAGAGACTAAGCATTTGGTTGATAATATGCTTCAGTGTGCTTCTAAATATTTGGAATTTTGGTCAATGTTAGTGCATTGGTTCCCAAGGATGTTCTTGAGGTCTGACTCTTTTTTGGGACCTGAGAAAGATTGTTCCACTTTGGTAGATTTCCAGTCATTACACTATTTTTGAGGTAGCCTCTAGTTTAGAATCTGGGGAGATTATTGATGCAGGAGCATCTTGCGTCCTTGGAAATCCTGCTCAACCAAAAATATGTTTACTTTAGTTTAGTCTGTTCTCTGTCACTCAACTTTTGTTGCTCGACATCCTTGCCGAGTTTCTCGGTCATGCTTGTTTATGTTGCTCGGCTTTTCTTTTGCCGAGTGCTCTATTGCTCGGCTTTTGCTTTGTCGAGTTGGTTTATTTTATAATTGGTGTTGGTGGCTGACTTCTTTATTTAATTTTCATAGCTGGGATCTATCTTGGGGATCCATGTGGACCTAAATCTGGATCTCACTTTTGTATTTGAGCACCGACTACTTTGTTGGACTCTTGTATATATTATTTTTGTATGTTCTTAGTTTGGTAAGAAGTCTTAGAGAAAGAAGGAAAATGTTAGAATATTAAAGATCTGAGATCTCTATTGTAAGAAGATCAAATTGTAATATACTTTGATGTATATGGCCATAAATAGGAAGGCCTTACATCCTAGCATGTATTGAGTTTGATTGATTCATGATAAAGATATCTGTATTTCTCTTCTCTCACTGTGTTGTGTAATTCTGCATTGTATCTGCAAGGTGTTTGGTTTTGGGTGTGCCATAGGCCCCGTCTCCTACCATCCTTGCGTTAGGTGGTATTAGAGTGAGTTAAGATCTATGGCTCCTTCTTGTAAACTCTAAAGATATTTTTGTAGGGTGGCAGGTTGTGATCTAACCTACAATTGCAGAGAGTTTCAAGATGGTTCATGGGAGAGGAAATGTCAATCAAGGTCTGGCTGATATGCTTAGACAAATGGTTGCAAGATTGGAAGCTTTTGAGACAGCCCAACACAGAGGAAGACATCTTGAAGATGTTAGTGATGATGAATTTGAAGAGGTTCAAGGTGAAGCTGCACCTGCACCTGTGATGGATCAAGAAGAGGAAAGATTCCTGAGAGCTTTGACAATCTTGAAGTCCACACCTCAGTTTATTCCCTCTGAGCATAGTGGAAAATTAGATTCTGATGAATTGATTGATTGGATCACTAAGATGGAAAAATATTTTGAATATGAGAATGGTGCAGAAGACAAGAAGGTCAAGATTTCAAGCACAAAACTGAAAGGTCATGCATCCTTATGGTGGGAACATTTGCAGTTGGATAGAAAGAAGAAAGGTAAAGACAAAATCAAGGCATGGGATAAGATGGTGAACAAATTGAAAGGCAAGTTTCTTCCTTGTGATTATCAGATTAACCTAGTTTAGAGAATGCAAAGTTTGAAGCAGAAGGACAAGTCAGTCAAACACTACATTAAAGAATTTTATAGAATGGACATCAGATCTAGACATGTTGAAGATGAAGTGGAAAGAGTTGCAAGATATCTAAATGGCTTGAGAAGTCCCATACAAGATGAAATCAGTTTGATCAAGATGGAAGGCATTGAAGAGGCATACCAATTTTCCCTAAAAGCTAAAGAAAATTTGAACAAAAAATATGAACAAAGACAAAGAGGTAGAGGTGGTAGATTCCCTAGAGGAGGTAGATCTCATGGTGAAAATAATAGATTTGAACCAGACAAGTCAAATATAGACACTAGTCAAGACAAAGGAAATACTGAATGGAAAGTTGGAAATTCATACAGAGAAAGAGGTAATTATTCCAGAGGTGGATATAGTAGAAGAGGGTTCCAAGTAACTTGTTAAATTGTGGTGAAGAAGGACACAAATCCTTTTAATGTGCACATGCAAGCAAGAAATGTGGTAGCAATAGCAGAAACACATTAGTGCAAGAAGAGTCATCAAATGAACCTGAGAATCTCATGATCCAAAGGATACTATGGAGTGAGAAAGATAAGCAAGATCCTGTCAGGAAGAGTTTGTTCAAAACCAGATGTAGGGTTGCAGATAAGGTTTGGAAAGTCATTGTTGATAGTGGAAGTTTAGAGAATCTAGAATCAGAAGAAATGGTCTCAAGTTGCAGTTAGAGAGGATGAAGCATCTGAAACCCTATCAGATCTCATGGATCAAGGATGAGCACACATTAACGGTAAGTGAACAATGTTTTGTGAATCTGAAAATTGGAAAGTACTATGACAAGGTGTTATGTGATATTAAGCCAATGGATTGTTGTCATATTTTGTTGGGTAAACCTTGGCGATATTGTAGACATGCTATACATGATGGAAGGTTGAATAGATATTCTATTTGGGTTGATGGGAAGAAGCAAATTTTGTTACCTTTGATTGAAGAATCTATTGATGAGTTATGTACATCTGTGAAATTTTGTCTAATGGAAGGTAGACAATTTGTTAAAGATCTAAAAAGCGATGATGTTTGTTATGCTTTGATTCCTAACAAACCAAGTAAGAATGAAGAAGATGACATACCTACAGAAGTTGAGAAGTTTCTGACTGAATACAAAGAAATTATTTTAGATAATGTACCTGATGGTTTGCCACCAATTAGAGATATCAGTCACTGTATGGATCTAACTCCTAGAGCTAGTTTACCAAATAAAGCACCACATAGGTTGACACCTACCAAGAATGAAGAGCTTAATTGACAAGTTCATGAGTTTTTTAACAAAGGTGTCATCAGAGAAAGTTTGAGTCCATGTGTGGTACCTGCTATGTTGGCACCTAAGAAGAATGGAGAATGGAGAATGTGCATTGATTCCAGAGCAATAAACAAGATCACAGTCAAGTATAGGTTTCCTATACCAAGAATGGATGACATAATGGATTGTTTAAGTGGAGAAAAGTATTTTACCAAAATTGATTTAAAGAGTGGATATCATCAGATCAGAATCAGAGAAGGTGATGAATGGAAGATTGCTTTCAAGACAAAAGAAGGTTTGTATGAGTGGTTGGTTATGCCTTTTAGTTTAACTAATGTACCAAGTACATTTATGAGATTGATGAATGAAGTTTTTAAGAAATTATTGAACAAATGTGTGGTTGTATACCTAGATGATATTCTGATATTTAGTAAAACCAGAGAAGAACATTTGATGCATATAAGACAAGTGCTGCAGAGGTTGAAAGAGGAAAAGTTGCTGATAAATCTAAAGAAATGTTCCTTCATGAAATAAGAACTTGTATATTTGGGTTTTATGATTTCAGCTGATGGTTTGAAGATGGATCCAGAGAAGGTTGAAGCTATATTGAGTTGGCCTACACCTGAGAATGTTACTGAGGTAAGATCATTTCATGGATTGGCAAGTTTTTACAGGAAATTTATTAGAAATTTCAGTTCTATCTGCAATGCTATGACTGAGATAATGAGAGGAGACAAAAGAGAGTTCAAATGGACACATGGAGCTGATAAGAGTTTTGAAGCTTTGAAGTTGAAGGTTGATGAATTAGCTGTGCTGGCCTTACCTGATTTCAATAAGGTATTTCAAGTTGAATGTGATGCAAGTGGAAGTGAAATTAGAGCTGTATTGACTCAAGAAGGTAAACCTGTTGCTTTCTTTAGTGAAAAGTTGAATGATGCAAAGAGAAAATATTTTGTCTATGATCAAGAATTCTATGCTATTGTGCAAGCTATGAAGAAATTGAGGCATTACTTGATGCCAAATGAATTTGTGTTGTATACTGATCATAAGGCTTTATAGTATTTGGGTAGTCAAAATAAGTTGAATCGGAGACATATGAAATGGGTAGAGTATTTGTAGAGCTTTACATTTGTGATTAAGCATAAGAGTGGAGTATCTAATAGAGTTGCTAATGCATTGAGTAGAAGAAGATCTTTGTTGACTGAAATGAGAATTGAAGTTCTTGGCTATGATGACATGAAGAATTTGTATGAAAATGATCTTGATTTTTTAGAGCAGTGGAGAGTGTGCAGAGAACGTAATACAAATCAATCAAGTAAGTATGAAGACTATTTCATTCAGGAAGATATGTTGTTTAAAGGAATTTAGTTATGTATACCGAGAGGATCAATGAGAACTAATCTGGTAAAGGAGAAACATAGTAGTGGATTGGCTGGACACTTTGGCATTGATAAAACATTGAGTTTGCTGAAGGAGAGGTATTTTTGGCCTCAGTTGTATAAGGATGTTTAGAAATTTGTTAGAAGTTGTGGAGTCTGTCAAATTGCAATGGGAGTGAGTCAGAATACTGGATTGTATACACCTATTACTATTCCTGAGAAACCTTGGAGTGATGTCAGCATGGATTTTGTTCTTGGACTTCTGAGGACAGCAAGAGGTAATGATTCTATATTTGTTGTTGTGGATAGATTTTCTAAGATGACACATTTTATACCATGTAAGAAAACATCAGATACAGTTTATATAGCAGATCTTTTCTTTAAGGAGATTGTCAGATTGCATGGATTACCAAAGAGTATCATCTCTGACAAAGATAGCAAGTTTGTAAGTTATTTTTGGAGAACACTTTGGAAGAAGCTGAATACCGAGTTGAAATTTAATTCTACATTTCATCCACAGACTGATGGACAAACACAAGTGGTAAAAAGAAGTTTGGGTAACCTATTGAGATGTTTAGTTGGAGACACACCAAGCAATTGGGATTTGATGTTGGCACAAGAAAAAATTGCATACAACAGCTTAGTAAACCGAAGTACTAGAAAGACACCTTTTAAGATTGTTCATGGCACACAACTTAGAGGTATATCAGATTTGAGAGACATTGTTGGTGAAGAAAAAAGAAGCGCTGAAGTAGAAGAATTTGCAGAATTTATGATGAAATTGCATAAGGATGTAAAGCAGAAGCTAGAGAAAAGTAATCAAAAATACAAAGATGATGCAGACAAATCAATAAGACATAAGACATTTGAAGTTGGTGATGTTGTGATGGTTCATCTGAAGAAAGGAAGATTTCCTATTGGAACATATGTGAAATTGAAGATGAAGAAATTTGGTCCTTGTAAAATACTGAGAAGATTTGAGAGTGGAAATTCTTATGAAGTTGAATTACCTGATGACATGGATATATCACCTATTTTCAATATTTCAGACTTGTATGAATACCATGAACCTGATGAAGAAGTGACAATACCAAGTGATTATCCTAAGAAGCAGATAGAGGAAGTTGAGAAGATCTTGAAACAGAGAGTTGGCAGAAGTACAAGAGGAAAAGAATACATGGAATATCTGGTAAAGTGGAAAAATAGACCGATTGAGGACTCATCTTGGATTTCTCAATCTAAGTTGGATTCATTTAAGGTTGGACTTGATACATGATTCAGGGAATCATTTCTTTCAACCCCAGGTGTCTGATGATGGAGCATCTTGGGTCCTTGGCAATCCAGCTCAACCAAAAATATGTTTACTCCAGTTCAGCTTATTCTCTGTCACTCAGCTTCTGTTCCTCGACATCCTTGCTGAGTTTCTCGGTCACGCTTATTGTTGTTGCTTGGATTTTCTTTTTCTGAGTGCTCTATTGCTCAGCTTTTGCTTTGCCGAGTTGGTTTATTTTGGAATTGGTGTTGGTGGCTGACTTATTTATTTAATTTTTGTAGCTGGGATCTATCTTGGGGATCCGCATGGAACTAAATCTGGGTCTCACCTTTGTATTTGAGCGTTGAATACTTTTTTGGACTCTTGTATATATTATTTTTGTATGTTCTTAGTTTGGTAAGAAGTCTTAGAGCAAGAAGGCAAATGGTAGAATATTAAAGATCTGAGATCTCTATTGTAAGAAGATCGAATTGTAATACACTCTGATGTATATGGTCGTAACTAGGAAGGCCTTACAACCTGGCATGTATTGAGTTTGATTGATTCATGATAAAGATATCTGCATTTCTCTTCTCTCACTGTGTTGTTGTGTAATTCCGCATTGTGTCTGCAAGGTGGTTGGTATTGGGTGTGCCCTAGGCCCCGTCTCCTACCATCCTTGCGTCAATTAGTTTGGTTACTAATGTGTATGTTGTGATTGATATCTATAAGAATTTTTATATAGAAATGAACCCAAGTCCTAGAGGCCAATGAATAACACAAAAGATAAGAGAGATAGTTGTGACAAGAACAAACTATATTCTCATCAAAGATGCAATAATTAAATTAAATAAAATCTTGATAGATAATGAATCAATTGGATTACAGTACCATAATTGATGGATTGATTTATAATGTAGATGTGTCTAGTTATATAGGCAAGGAAATAAGAGACCATGATAAGAAGGAGATGACTTGTCACCCACACAAGGTAGAATCACATGTCCACGGAAGGCAGATCATCCTCAATTGTGCAATGAAGTATGTGCAACATGTGGAGGATAGATAAGTGATAAGCGCACTAATGGTGGTGACACCACATATAGTGGAATGTGATAACTACTATCACCACCGAAAGTGGTATTTCTCCTACACCATGTGCAAATAAAGGTGCAAACTCAAAGTGTCTCAAATACAAACTACTATATAATGCATTATCCTAAGTAGGATTAAGTAAAGTGTAATTAGCAAACATTTAATTACGCCAACACCCCACCTTATTAGGGGAATGCACATAAAATCATAATGCAAGATGGGTCCCAACTACTAGGTGATGTTAGGTACCCATGTACAATATTGAAATAAAATCTCTCATAAAGTAGAGAAAGGGAGAAAACCACGTGGGAGAAAAATCCCCTCCAAAAGAGAGATGAAAACACACAATTCTCTAAATGATGAATGAGAGAGAAGAAGCGACCATGAAGCCCTCCTCAATGTCAAATATCCTCCAAAGATGGTCCAAGATGATGACCGATGCTTCTCCATAAAAAGAAAATAGAGCCAATGTTGCACCAATAATTTCAAAGCCTAACAAAATGAGGTACCAATTTTGATGAAGAATGATTGACGAATCACCCACTACAATATGATAGAGATTAGGCATTAGGACACTTGCTTGAGCATTAACTGAATACTCATAATTGACAAGTTGGTACATTCAAAGTCTCAACTGGAGACATGCACTAGCAATGATTGATTGGTGCATTCTATACTCCTGATGCACCATGTCTCATAAGATAATTCCCAATCTACTGAGTCCCAAAGGATTACATCAAAGATTTCATCAATGACAATACAAAGAAAGATGACACTTTATATTAGTGTGTGTACAACGTAGCTCATGCAAGAGGATACAATATAGATGCAAAGTTGGAAACATGAAGATAATACCAACAAAGATGCCCTATAGAAGATTGCAAAAGATGTCTCCAATTGCAATGATGTCAAGATATCAAGAGGAAAGTTGTTTCTCCTTGGCTACCATTTGGAAGCACTGCATAACAAGAATGTAGGTGGAAGAAAAAAAATGTTCCCATTTTTGCATATTTTTTAAAAAATTTATTCTTAAAAAACTTAACAAGTTTAATAAAAATATTATTAAAATCCCATGAAAAAGCTTTATTAAAGACAATAAAGAAAATTTTGATTTTTTTTTATTTTAAATTTTTGAAAAAAAAAACTTTATAAATAAGAAGAAACATTTTTTTTCTTAAATTAAAAAATATTTCTTTATTAATAATATAGAAAAAAATAAAACATTTTTTAATTTAAAAAAAAAATTCATTAAAAAATTTAATAATTTTAAACAAAAAAAATTAAATTTTTTATTAAAAAACAAATTAAAAATTTATTATAATAAATTTAAAAAAAAAACTTAAAAAATAATAAGGTTCAAATGGGTTCAACGGGTTCAAATGGTTCAAGGCGGTTCTATTGGTACAAGAGGTTCAAATTGGTTCAATGTGGTTTGAAGGGTTGCAAATTGTTCAAGTTGGTTCTTATGGTTCATAACATACCCACAATACCCCTGCACACTATGCAGTGCGTAGTGGTAGAACGTACCACTATTTAATTAATTTTTTAAATAAAAAAAGAAAAATCCTAACGTTTTTAAAAAATGAATTTTTTAAATTGTGACTTTTCCTTTTTTAAGAGAACTGTGAAAATTTAAAAAAAATGGTATTTTTATATTTCATTTTGTAAATTGTACTTGTGTACCTAATGACTTTGTATGACGAAAGGGAGAGATTTTTTCAAGCTCCCGGTTCAACTTTCACCCAATATAGGCAAATTTATAGTCAAAATTCATTGGATGAATCTCTCAAATGCAATGGTGACGTCAAATGTGATGTAGAGTGCACCTGGAAATTGTTGGTCCTTATATCTACAAGGATGCTAATCATGAACGCTACATGATCTCTCCAACGATGGATACACAATGACACTCAACAAGCTCTAATACCATGTAAGAATTTGCTTATAGCAATGAACCCAAGATCTAGAGGCCAATGAATGGCACAAAACATAAAAGAGATAATATGGATAAGAACAAAGTGTATTCTCATCAATGATGCAATAATTGAATTAACTAAATTCCTAATAGATAATGAATCAAATGGATTACAATACCATAACTGAAGGAAGATTTACAATGTAGATGTGTCTGCTTATATAGGCAAGGCAGTAATAGCTCATGATAAGGATGAGATAACTTATCACCCACATAAGGTGGAATCACATGTCCATCAAAGGTGGATCATCCTCCATTGTACAATGAAGTATGTGCAACATGAGGAGGACGGATAAGTGATAAGTGCACTAAAGGTAGATACAACACATAAAGTGTAATATGATACCTACTATCACCACCTAGAGTATAATTTCTACTACACCATGTGCAAATAAATGTGCAAACTCCTAAGTGTCTCAAATGCAAACTATTATGCAATGTATTATCCGAAGTAAGCTTAAGTAAAATATAAATAATGTATATTTAATTACACCAATAGTGGGAAAAAATTTCTTTGGTCTCACATAAGGTATGCTAGACCATGTGCTCCTTATCTTCCTTGGGTTTTAGCTAGTGATTTTAATTCAATGTTAAGTTTGGAGGAGAAAAGGGGGGGAAGCTAGGCTGGGTCCTTCTTATGCTCTCTTTCGTGAGAATATGAATCTTCTTGATTTGATTGATATCAAACCATATAAATGGTGTAGAGAGGAAGCTATTGTTACAAGTGTGGTTGTTGTTGTACCAAAAGCTTGGCTTGTCAATGCCCAATAGAAATAGTAGACTTATAGAATCCACAGGAAGCAATTAGACCCTTTTCATGAATCCTATGGGAAGTGTTGACTATTTTCCCAACAATCTCCCCCTCAATGTTACCCGAAGGGATTTAAACCTGTGACCAAGCTACGATACCACTTGTTACAAGTGTGGTTTCCATTGCACCAAAAGATCAACCTGCCAATGCCTGATACAACCAGTAGACTTATAGAATCCATAAGAGGCGGTTAGTCCCTTGTCACAAATCCCGAGGGGAGTGCTGACCACTTTGCCAATAGTTATTTATGAATGGTAGGATAGATTTTCGGTATCCTTCTTTTGGGTGGGTGATATTTTGGTTACGAGTTTTGAGATCCTTGACTTGAGGGGTTATTCTCATTGACCAATTAAATTTTCACCAATTTATTTTAGAGTTCCTAAGAACCCTCATTTTAAGTTTTAGCTCATGTGCCTTCATGATTCTTCCCTTCACAACTTAAGGGTCCAGTCGTGGAGAGATGGTGGCCCTACACATGGTGCTACCATGTATTTCTATGTTAAGAAATTGCAGCTTGGCTTAAAAGATGGAATAGATTGTGTTATGATAAGTTTCATGCTATGATGAGGAATATTCATGCACACCTCGATGTTATCACTCACCAAATTTAGGATTATGGTTTCTCAAAGGATTTAGGAAGAGTTGAGTCTTAGGTTGTGAGGGAGTTGGAGGAGTAGGAACTTCATGATAATGTTTTTTGGAAGCAAAGGGATCTGATTGTTTGGCTTTATGAAGGCGATGTGAAAAAAATGTTTTTCGTAATTTGATGCAAGCCTGTCAAAGTAGGAGTTGTATTTCTTCTTTGGCTAATTCTGAAAGAATTCAGTTGTCTTCTTTGTAGGCATTGTCTCACGAGGCTACACAATACTATTCTACTCTCTTTACTGAAAATTCACCTCCTACTTAAGATGAGGAGAATATGATTCTCGCATGTGTTCCCTCTTTAGTCACTAATGAGATGAATGAATCTCTCATTTTTTTGATCTCTTTGCCTAAATTGGAAGAGGTTTTTCTAGGATGCATAAGGGAAAAAATCTTGGAAAAGATGGGTTTCCTATTGATTTTTTTCAAAAAAAATTGGATGTTGTTAAATTGGATTTGCTAGAGGTGGTTTGAGAATTTCATGGTAGAAAATAAATGATGCAAGCCTTGAATTGTATTTTTATTGTACTTATTTCTAAAAGGGAAGGAGCTAATCAACATGATTTCTTCAGGCCCATTGCTATTTGTAATGTGGTGTACAAAATCATTACTAAATTGATTGCAAAGAGGATCAAAATTTGGCTCTCATCTTTGATCTCAGAGGAGAAAGGTCATTTTGCGGCTGGGAGACAAGTTTTAAATGGGGTGGTGACAGTTTTTAAAGTCATCCACTCTATGACAGTGTCTAAGGATAAATATATGTTCATCAAATTGGATATGGCCAAAGTGTAAGATAGAGCTAAGTGGCATTTTATGCAAAAAAAATCCTTATATCCTTTGGTTTTAGTCATGAGTGGGTTAGATGGATGACGAGTTGTGTTACTTCTTCGTCCTTCTGTGTTATTATAAATGGCGAGCCTATTTATTTATTTGGAGCTTCTAGGGGTCTTCACCAAGCGGATCCTCTCTCACCTGATTTGTTTATTATAATGAATGAAGGCCTGGGTATATTTATTAAGTCTCAGGTCTCCTAAGTCTTGATTTAAGGTTAGAGATGACATAATGGGCTGCCTAAGCTTTCTTATATCTAGTTTATGGATGATACTTCTCTCATGGTGACTGCTTATCTTCATGAAGCTAAATCTTTCAGGATAAACTTATTATGACTAGGTTTTTCTAGATCTGCAATAAGGGCTCATAAGCTCTTTTTTGGCTTGATTCTTGACATGGAAATCCTCCTATTCTTTCTATGTAGTTGTACTTACAGCCACTATATGATATTTTTACCGCATTTGGTTGGAATACGATCGTGAACTATAAGATTATTCAAAATTTTGGGATGACTACTAGTTACAGATGGAAGGATCCATGTTATTGGTCGCCAGGTGGATCAGAGGAGGCTCACAACAAGTTGGCTCATATTCTTGCTTCTTGTGAGTGCAACTCCTTGGTGGGGTAGGACATTCTTTCCTAGGATATAGATTAGTCTGGTAAGTACTCTATTTCTGTGGGGTACTTGGTGCTTGATAGAAACATTTTTAGAGGTATAGAGGTGCCTTGGTGGAAACAGGGGTGGAACAAATTTTGTTGGCCCAAATGCAACTTTTTTGTGTGGGTGGTGGTTTAGAATCGATGTCTTACTTAGGACAATTTGTATAAGAGGAGCTTCCTTGGTCCATCCATGTGTGCTTCGTGTCGTAATAGTGAGGAGAGTGTTTTTCATCTTTTATTTCAGTGCTCTTTCTCTAAGGAAAATTGGCGCTTCTCATGGAGAGTTTGGAATCAGGCTTGTTGGCATGTCTCCTCTTTGGCTGATTTTTGGGCCTATTGTGGTAAGCCTCTAGTTCAGACCTCTTTTATTCAGGTTGCTTGGGTTCTTGGACCCACTTTCATTATTTGACATATTTTTTAGGAGAAGAATTGTAGGATTTTTTATGATGCTAGGATGGTTGTTCAATACTTGTAGTGGAAGATTATACACTCTCTTTGTGAGACTGTCTTGGCAAAATGTGACTTTGCTGGAGGTGTGGATCCTAGAGAAGTTGATATCTACAATTAGTTCAATCTTCTTCTTCAAGGAGATGATCCATTTCTTGGGGTGAGAAGTGGTAGGTAGGTCATGAGGAATATATTCAAACATACTTTGCAGAAGATAAATCAGGAGGATTGGTGGATCCCTCTTCCTCAAGGAATTTTAAAAATCAACATTGATGGCGAGCTTCTTGAGGGAATCTTGGTGATGCTAGTATTGGCAAAGTTGGGCGTGATAATGTTGAGGATGTTCAACTTATTTTTTCTTTTTATAAGGTTCTTCATACAAATAATTACATGGAGGATCTTTCCATTTTGTACGTTGTAGCTTGTGATGTATTTTTGGATGGAAAATTATTATTTGTGAATATGATTCTCAAGCGGTTGTGACTCTATTGAATGAGCAATGGTTAGATGATGTTAGCTAGCACTTAGCTTTAGTTATTAGATAAATTCTTAGGTTATGTGGTTGTTTGGAATCTGCTACTACAAAACTAACACACAGTCTAATCCAAAAATAATATTAATTAAAATTATAAACTGTTAAAAAAAACTGATATTAAATTTACTAAAACACAAGAACAAATCTATAATCAAAAGATATTCCTCTATCAAAATTAAATAAACCATTAAAGGTCCAACATACATTCTGAAACTTTTTGTGGGTGAATCTTCACCATTCATTCAAATCTGTACAGAGGATGGTTGCCCAATTGGCTGGAAAGAAAAAACCAACAGCACAAAATTCAGGCTACTCCCATCTTGAACTAAACAAAAATTCAAGAGTGTTGAGTATTTGGACTGGGGACCTGGTTTGATTAGAAAGATTTTTTTTATTAAGTATGAGGTCATGAGGTCCAGTCTTCTCCAGCCTAAGTGGTATTGAAAAATGTATACTCTACGTAAGCTGGAGTCTGATTCATTGACAAGAGCTTCCCATAATAAACACGAAATAACAAAGTCCAATCTCCTCTGAGCTTACATAACTGACTGGTTACTTTCTCAACTCTATCAATCTGGTGGATTTCATGGCATCCAGCAAAGAAACCAGGCATTCAAAAGTAGTTTCCTGGCAGGGAATGAAGAGACCCATGTCATGATCGAATCCCAATTCCTCCTCAGCTTTGTCCAACAACTGACGGAAAAGTGGGTGATTTAAATGAGTTGCAGGGATGATGAATCTGCTCCGATCATTCCCAACATAAACAGGAATGTGGCCCTTTGGAACATCTGAAGGAATCCCCACCTTTCCATTCTCTTCATTCCCTCTTCTCAAATTGAAATACCCACCATTTTTCAAAGAAAGTGCAGCCTTCTTTGCAGTGGCCAGTCTATGACACCTTCTTATGATCTTTTCTAGCAGAACTATCTGGGCTAACTGATTTCCCCTCTTGCTTCTCCCCATTTCAAGATTCAAAACTATTGAAAAAATGAAATGCAAAACCAGAGGTTTGAGAGTAGATTGTTATGAGAGGGTTATGGAATGGGTGGTTAAATAGATAAAAACCATAGAATTGAACGTATGGTAGGTCTGTCCCATTGGTGTACGATCTGCTCCACACTGATATGAGGACAAATATGTAATACAAATTAAAGGTGATGTTGATGGCTTAATGAGATGGTTGTGGAGGAGGAAGAATTGAAATTGGAATCTAATCCCATTTGGGCACTTGTTTTAACCCCACAAATTGTTTGTCTGTCTCTATGCGTACCTTCATAGATTGGGACAAATGAATAGGACAATGGTTATACTTGGACAATAGAACACAGCCCATGGGAGATGCCATTCTATGACCCACACTTAACTATTACATGGTAAACTGTCTTGATAAAGTGAGAGCATAAATGCCTATTGGTGAAGGGTGTAGATGGCAGTACTTGTGGCCTTGGGAAGATGACAACACTTGGGGACCTCAGTTTTGTTTAATACATAAAAAATTCAAAGATCTTAATGGGTTTTCTATTAAAATGTTTACTATAATGGAATTAGTTGACAATATTTTAAGACTAGTTTCCTAATTCAATTTTGTTTAATTAAAAAATTTCAAAGGTGTGATGGATTTTTTTATAAAATTGTTTATTATATATTTGAATACAATTCATTTTGACTATGATGGAATTAGTCGACAACATTAGAGGAGTTCAATTTTCTAATCTAATTTTGTTTAACATATAAAAAAAATTCAAAGATCTCTATGATTTTTCTATAAAATTATTTATTATATAGTTGAAGACAGTTCATTTTGATTATGATGGAATTAGTTGATCTCAGTTTTCTAATTCAATTTTGTTTAATATAAAAAAAATTCAGACCTTTACGGGTTTATTGTAAAATTGTTTATTAAATAGTTGAAGACAGTTCATTTCGATTATGATGTGATTAGTTTATCAAATGAGAGCATTCATATTGTGGGTCTAGTCTTATCATGAGGTCAAGAATAGTCCATTATAACATATATATTTGAGAAAGCTACTAGAGTGTAATCTTATAGAAAACTACTAGATCGTATACTTAAGTCGTTTTATGGTAAAAAAAATTGTGTATGCTATGACTTCACATTGAATGAACAATGATGTGATTAGTTTATCAAATTGGAGGTCTCTTATAGTTGGCCTAACCCTATCATGAGGCTAAGTAAAACTATTGAAGAATATGCTTATAGTAATTTTATGGTAAAACTTTGCCTATGTTATTACTTCACTTAGAATGTGAACAATGATTTGATTAGTTTATCAAATCACATGGCTCTTATAGTTGGGCTAGTCTTATCATTAGGCAAAGAGTAGTCACCCACATTATATATTTGAGAAATACTATTGAAGGGTATACTTATCGTCATTTTATGGTAAAAATTTTCCCATGTTATAACTTCACATCTAAGTGCACCATAATGTTAGATGTTGAGCTATAAGATTGCTTGAAAGTATGAGAGATGTGTGAGAAAAGCAACATTTCAAATCACAAACAATGGGTTAATAAGTGATATATGAAATATGAATATCTTAAAATGATACACAATTATATCCAAAAAAACTCTTCTAATCTATTATAATCACATGATCAATTCATAAATTGAAAGCATAAATATGCACTTACATAATCTGAGGGCTCTGATAGTTCACCTAGCCCTATCATGAAACCAAGAGTAGCCCCTACCATTTATCTATGAGAAAACTAGTGAAGGGTAAACATATAAGAGTTTTATTAATAAAATTTTGTCCATGTTATAATTTTAAGTGAGCCGACAACACAATGTTTGATGTTTAATTGAAAGAGTCTTTGAAAGTATGCAATATATATGAATAGAGCTTTGAATAGAAGCGTGTATCAAGTTTTAGCATTAATGTTTTGAACCACAAATTATAGATGAAAACTTGTGTCAATATCAACTTTTGAATCACAAATTATAAATTGAAAGAAATGTATCAATATCAATGTTTTGGATCACAAATTATAGATCAGGACTTGTGTCGACATCAACCTTTTGAATCACAAATATTATATGATGAATTGAAATGTACAAAGATATGCCAAATATATAACTTAAACTTTTCAGCATTAACATTTTAGATCATACATGATAGATGAATGACGCAGAGTACGATTGCAATCCAAAATATTAAGGCACTGGCTAAGCTCCAAACAAAATGTACCAAAAAAAAAAAAACAGTTAATTTTTTTTTTTCTCAAATTCGTAAAATACTTAAAACACAATAAGTTTTTGCCAAATTTTTTGTGATTTTCGACCACAAAATATGTAGATCATGAAGAACAAATGCTGCACAAAAATTTGTAGTGTTTTCAAATTTTTCAAATTTGATTAATAGTCAAAATATTAATGACCCTAAACAATATTAAATATTAATACTGAAAACCAATACACAAAGATTTATCGCATGGAGTGTCCTGAAACGTACGTTTCCGTTGAAGTCATTGTCTACATTTATTAATCCCAACGTTTTCTATTTGCAGGTTTAATCCATTAACTAACATATCCACCAAAAGTACTGTTTGAAAGCCTGGCCTGCCTGCCATAAACTGGTGATAAAGTTGCTTCATAGGAAGCTTCGAAGAAAATACTCAACTGACAATGTTTGTCTGCTTACCCAACTCCTGCCATTGTTTAATTGCAGAGCAAATTCACATGGATGGTCCCTCCTCAACTCTGTACCTGTAACATAGGCAGCTATTTTTGGCTATTAACAACGACCATTCGCCTCTTCAAACATTGGCTGAGATTTGTAGATATTTTGATACCTGCCCACTCCATATGCATAGAATTTGGCTTGCTTTGGTTTTTTTCTGGGTCTTTAATACACTTTAAGAGCTCCGCCAAATTTGGCCAGAAATCAAATTGTGAGGTCTTTAATGGAGAGGGGGGCACGTTCTTAGTGGAGTGTGTTAGGGACGTCCTTTGAGGTACACTCAGGCTATGTCCTCTCTCTTACCACTGTCCTCTCACTCCCACGTGAAAAGGTCTTTGGGATGAGGGACCACCCTACATTGACCCATTATGTGATTGCTATCAATTTAGAGTTTTTAGAGGAGAGGAGTCACGGGGAGGGGTTTATGCACATTAGGCCTTCTAATAGTTGTGCATCAATTTTGTAGTTAGTAATTTTATAGGGAGCTTTGTTAATATTCAAAAGTCAAAAAATATATTTGAAGTAGTTAAGTTACATATAGAGAGAACAAAAAAAAAAATCAATATCCGATGTATAGTTTGGGTTCTACAAGCGTGTGAAGTTAGGTATAATGGTTACTAGTACGCTTCTCCTAGTCGACCATGTTCTAATGATTGTTCACTTCTTGACTAACCAATTTTGCAATTTCTAATTTTAAACAAACCAAAAAAAATGATAACTAAAAGCCTATTAATAAAATTCACTTGTACCAATAGCCGCCCACTTGTATATCGAGTAGTTAGAACTTGTGGACTTTAATTGGAAGAGTAGTGCAACTTTATTGGTACCCATAGTGCACGAGTATTGGGACATTCGTGCATATGTTTTGACAAATTTTGAGGTGGTTGTAGTGTACAGTTATTGGGGCATCTTTAAGTAGTTATCAATGACCACTTTTTGACCCTTGCGAGCATAACTGATCTCACAATGTGTGTTGTTACTACCCAGAAGTTTCAACAATAGCTATAAGTAGTTAAGCTTCATATGATGACAACAATAAAGTACAATTGAAATTTGATTTACCATTTAGGATTTGTGAGTGTGTGAAGTTAGCTACAACAGTTACTAGTATGCTTCCCCTAGTTGTGTGGGCTAACTTTACAAGTATGTAGTGCTTTAATGGAATATAGGGGAGAGAAGCCAAAAGTAGAGAGCAGGGTATATTAGTGGGGATGGTAGTTGGACAAAATTAGTCTATTAGTGAAAGTGTCATGTCAATGTTTTTCCCAAAAAGATCCCAGTAAACTTTTAAAATTAACCGAATATGTGATGTCACATCAGCACACCGATAAACATGACTTAATGTACAACTATCAATCTAACTTCTTTTTGGGACCATTTTGGACAGCTTGAAAAAAAAAGCATGTGGTGTGGCATCATATTTGATATGTGCACTTGAAATCAAAAATTTTATGTAGGGTACTTGTCAAGTAAGTAGCTTACAAAACTGAAAATAAATTTAAATATACATGGTAGATTTTGGGAGGCGTAAAGTTGGAGTTATAGGGCCCTATCCCTTGGTAAGGGTTTTTTTTTTTTTAGTGAAGTGATATATTAAGGATCTAGTTTTATTTTAACTTTGACAGATTAAGTAGGGATAACAAGGGTTATAAGTCTTTTGCATAAAAGTTGGAGATTTAAAATTGGAGCACACAACAAAAATATTTGCACAAAAGTAGTTAAAAAATAGCTAGACATAAAGCAAAAAGATAGCCATCCAAGAAAACAAAGCACAAATTCAAATAGATGTATGAATATAGAGGCTAATATGAGCACCCCATCCATTAGCAAGGAAGTTCAATTTGTTAGTCTAATCATCCTCATCATTAGTTTTTGTTAGATCCTCAATTGTCATTTTCTCTTTCAACTTCGTGTTTGAGGCAATCGTGTTGCCTTTAAAACCTGACTTCCCTTTTTTGGGCTCAACTTGAACAGTACTCACCAAACATTTCATCACTTCTTTACTTATTTTTATGGTCTTTGACAAATAATTCTAGTAAAGAAACCCTATACCCCATTTTATCCAATTTATTGTTGAGCTTGTGATGAACTACAACTGATTGTATGTTTGAAGTCATTTGTTGATAATCAACTGAGTTACATATATGATGATTGACATAATGGTGGCAAATATCTGTTATGAATTGGAGAACTAGAACAAACAAAGTTTATGTGGTCGGTAAATAAAGAGTTTTGTATACACTGAGAGACAGTGAACACCGAGTAAAACACAGTGTATACCAAGCACAACGATAACCGAGCTAGGGATCATCGACACAACATCGTATTGACAAAGCAGTTAATTCAACTGAGGCCGACTAGAATGTTGAGCTGGCAATTTATGATTTCGAGGTAAAAGATAAATTTTGTTATGTTGATCAAATGGTTATGAAAATTCAATGAAGATTGGATGACAGAGATTGCATCGTGTTTTTAACACAACTGTCGAGGATGGTTTAAGAGACAAAATCAACGATGGAGATTAAGCGACAAAATATGAAGGATGGAAATTAAATGATCTATGATGTCTATATAAGAGACAAGAGATTCATTATGAATTACATGATGATGCTATGATACTCATATACAAAGTTTATGCATGACTGATCAAACTGGTTAAAGATAGAACTGAGCATTTCTGCAAATATTACAGAGGGACAGAGGAAAGAGCATTACCAAGCAAAATAGAGTATGGTGAATCAGATGAAGTGAAGTGAACAAATTGATCAGAGGTATTATGTACTTAGCATAGATCTGAAAATTAGAAAAATATAATTGTATTTGAATCAAATAATTATTGTATTAGTTTAACCATTGTTACAAATAAATCTCTTAACCGAGTAGGGCGTGAAAGTCTTTATTATGACATTCTAATGAATGTTGAGTGTTCTCTTGTTGACCCCATAGTGAATGCACGGTCAAGAGAGAACTGTTAGTTTTAAATCCTCTAACCAAGTCACATTTAACAGTGTGCATTGTAACCTTTAACAGGGTTGGCTCTTCCCCAAGCTCACTTCAGAAGAGTGAAAATATTTTAGGTTACCAGTCCCAGGTGGTTTTTCCCTTAGCAGGGCTTCCACATTAAAAAACTATGTGTCAATGTGCATGAATTTAGTGGATTGTTATTTTTCTTTACACTTTACTTTATTGACATTGATTGGTAAGCACAGTATTAATTTACTGATACTCGGTAAACACTATTGACTCAAGTTTGAGAATATAGATTACATTTCACTCAGTTGAATTATATGTTTGAAATTGTTTTTATATACATCTGGAGGAATTTGGGACTGTAGGATAATTGGGAGTTGACTAATTCACCCCCCCCCCTCTCAATTATTCTAACAATTGGTATCAGAGCATACAATGCTTAGAAGAAAGTTTTGAAGGACTTAAGCTAAACATCGCAAGATGTATAAGAGAGATGCATCGAAGCTGAACATGGAAAACTTCTCGACATGGAAAAGTAGAATAAGACTATACCTATCAGGAATTGGAGACAAAATTGCAGATTATTTGGATAATGAATTCATTTTACCTACTAGACCTTTGGTTTTTAATCAGATGAAAGAGAAACATGAACACAACCTTATAATGGTGGAGATGGCTTCTTCACTTATTGATTCCAAATTTGAGGATATCAAGACATGTACAACTGCCAAGCAATTGTGGGACAAGCTTACATTAGTTTATGGAGGAGATGCAAATGTACTGAGAGATAATGATGAAAGTCTTTGAGGGAAATTTGATGACATGAGAATGAAAGAAGGATAAAACATAACACAATAGAGTACCTGACTTAAGGAAGTTGTGAATGCTATTCAAGGATCTGGTGGAACTATTGATGAAGACACTATTGTGAGTAAGATTCTTAGAACTTTATTGCCTATTTATTCTATAAGAGTCTCTGCAATACATGAAATGAGAGTTGCACCTGGAAATAATATTACTATTGATAGTCTTGTTGGAAGATTGATTTATTTTGAGTTGAATAACTTTGACAATAGTATTGTACCTTCTATGGAATCCGCATTTATGTCTAAATTGAAAATTGGTAAATCTAGTAGCAAACACATAATCATAAATAACATTGATAGTGATAGTGATGATAAGGAACTTGATGAACTTGAAGCTTTAATGGTTAGAATATTGTACAAAGGTAAAGGAAGATATAAAGGTAAACTACCTTTGATATGTTTTAAATGTAAAGAGATTGGCCATTTTTTCTGCAAGATGCCCAAATAGAAAGAATGATGAAAGAAATGATAGATGACAGAAAGGATGACCGAGACTACAGAAGTAACTGACAATATGACAAAAGAGATAACCGAGATTACAAGGATAAAGGTAAGAAAGCCTGTTACATTGCTGAAGATAAAGATAATGACAGTGGTTCTGACAGTGATGAAGATATTGAGACAGTGTTTGTAGCTTTGAAAGATGATTCATATGAAGATGAAAGGTATGTAGAAACACCACATATTTCTAAAGTTAGTAAGAATGACATTTGGGTGTGTTATTGATAGTGGTTGTACACATCACATGACAAGAGATAAAAGAAAATTTAAATTTCTTGAACATTATGATGGTGGATATGTTAGAATCAGAAATGATACACCTTGTCAAGTGAAAGGAAAAGGTACTATAATGTTGAATAATCAAATCAAATGTGAAAATGCATATTGGGTAAGAGGACTTAACTATAATATGTTGAGTGTTTCAAAACTAAATAACACAGGTCACCAAGTTTCTTTTGAGAACAGAAAAGCTAGAATCTATAGTGGAACTGGAAAATTGATCGGCACTGGTGAAAAATCAAAAGGTAACCTATTCTATCTTGACACTGCTGAAACTACTTTCTTATTGGCAAAGAGTGAAGATATATTGTTATGGAATAAAAGGCTTTGTCATGTAACTTTTGACAACATGGTTAAGATCCGTAAGAAAATAAAAGTTAGAGGCTTACCGAGGTTATCTAAACCAGACCATGTAATGTGCAAAAATTGTCAAATGGGAAAGATGTCAAAATCTAGGGGTACGTGCAAGATCATGAGGGGCCAAACTATGCCCTTAAGTGGCAATGAAAAATTAGCAAAATCAGGGTTAGTCAACTTGACGTGAAAATTTAAACTAGCTTTCAACCTAATATCAAAAAGTTGTAAGAATAGAATCTGTTGGAAATTGAATGTAGTTTCTAAACTACTAGGCCTTTCCTGAAAACAATTAAATATGATTGGTGAAAAGTATAGATTTCAATGCACTAGTACAAAAATTTTAGGAAACAAATAAGAAGTAGGTGTATGTCTGACCACCTTAATCATAATCAAATGATAATATTTCATATATAAGTAGTAGACTCATTCCCGGATGTGATGCATATTTTTGTGTAATTTTATTCCAAAAAAATAATTAATTATGAATTTTCTGCTACAACGTTTTCAAAATAAAAAAATTCCCGTGTCTGACCACCTTAACTCATTGAAAATTTTAAAAAATTTAAAAATAATTTTTTTTCCCTTATAGTAGGAAAAGCATAGAATGTGACGCATTTTTCGGATTTCAAAAATGTTAGACCGTTTGAAAGTTATAGCTGTTTTTCAATCAGTATATAAATCAGCACTTTAGAGGTAACTCAATTAGAAAATAACTAATAATTACTTACCGAATTCAAAATTTGACATCAATTATATCGATAGAAAGCTGATAATCTCCTTAAGATATACCCTTTTTGTTTCATCAAATTCGGATAAAAAAAGTCGTCAGCTACATGGTTGAAGTCTGAAACTCAGGGAAACAGGGGAAAATCACGTTTTTGTGACATTTTTAGAGTTGACCATGTAGATTTGATGTACAAAGCAATACCGAGCCTAAATGGGTACCCAATTTAAAATCGAGTACCCGATATTTTCAGGTACCCGAAAATGATGGCAAAATTTTAGTTTTTAAATTTTCCCTCCCCTTTCTCCCTCCTTCATATGATATATTATATGTCAAAAATTATATATTAGATTATGTATTATATATATTAAATATTATATAATGTCTGTATATATTAAATAACATTAAATATTATATAATATATATATATATTAAATGTTACATTATATATCACATATTATTTTATATATTATATATTAAATATTGTTGTATATATAATAAAATGAAGTATAATATATATTATATAGAATATATTAGTATATAGGTTAATTACACTAGTATAAGGCATCCAAAAGGTTTCCAAAGGGGTCATAGAGGGTTCCTAGGGGTCCTAACATGTGAGAAAGTGTACTAGGACCCCTTAGGTCCCTTTGTAACCCTCGGGGACACATTAGAACACTCAAGTGTGTCCCAAGGGGTTGTAGGACCCGTTGGGATACACTTGAGTGTTGAAATGTGTCGAAAGGGGTCATGGGGACTTCTTAGGGGTCCTAAGACATGAGAAGGTGTACTAGGACCCCTTACGTCCCTCTATGACCCCCGAGACACATTAGAACACTTACGTGTGTCCGAAGGGGTCGTACAAACCCTTGCGACACACTTGAGTCTTTAAATGTGTCGAAAGGGGTCATAGGGACTTCCTAGGGTTCCTAACGCATGAGAAGGTGTATTAGGACCCCTTAGGACCCTCTTTGACCCCAGGGACACATTGGAACATTCAAGTGTGTCCCAAAGGGTCCTACGACCCCTTGAGACACAC
>MU224564.1:1112115-1125378 GCA_018584345.1 Thuja plicata
ATCTAGCTCTGTGCAATCACATTCCTATAATTCAGGACCAAATACATCTAAATATTTGGCCTAGGGCTTGCAAGCATAATTCATTCCCTTTACATTCTGTCCTACTGCTTCTAGAATCTTAAAGTACGTCCCTAGAGCTTTCATTTTTATTGGGTTTTGTGCAAAATGGACGGTATAGTCGCGAGCTATAACTCCATTTGCCCAAAACCCTGTTAGAACTAGGGTTTCCTGGCAATTCAGAGTAAAACTGCTCTATCTCTGCCCACAGACCTCCAAATCACCTTAGACCAAGTGCATTCGAAAGCTAATTCAACAGAGTATCCTCTCCAACCATTAAACTCTCACTCCCAATCCGTACAGCACATGCAAAATCGAAATAACAGTGTTTTTAAGGCAAAAAATAGGGAATTTTATTGATTTTCATAAAAATGGTTTACATCTACCAACCTGTTCTGTTGGGAAGGTTGAATAATACTTATATAAGTGTGTTTCACCGATCAACTGCCTGAGATTCAGTTGTAATTGGTTGAAACTACTAATTACAACTTTTAAGCATATTTTGTAAAGTTGCTTAGCAACTTTTTGTTATTTTTACTAATCTTGTATAAAAAGAAGTCCTAAGGACTCTAGATTATCCTAGGACCTTATTTAAGGTATAATAACCTATTTCCTAACATATTCCTAATTACTCTAAGTAAATGTCCCATAGGTCTTAAGGACTCAAGGTTTATAGAATCACCAATGAGCCTTAGGCCTTTACAAATGGACTAATATCAACTTAATAATTACATAACAACCTAAATGAATATGATCCCCATCATGAGTCATTAAGTGGAGATGAGTATGAGTATGGTGCCATGTTCATGCAATGGAAGGCTTAATAAATGCCTTGACTGAAATACTGAGAATTGCCTTGAATCGGTGATTTGTTTGAGTGAGGTCTCTACACCAATGGGGATTTTGTAGGGGTCCTACGACTGTGATAAGGTGTACTAGCACCCCTTGGGTCACTCTTTGATCCACAGGAGCACATTGTAACACTAAATTATGTCCCAAGGGACCCTACAACCTCTTGGGAAACATTTGAGTGTTCCAATATTTCAAAAGGGGTAATCGAAAGTCCCCATGACCCCTTTTGGTACATTGGAACACTCAAGTGTGTCCCAAGAGGTCGTAGGACCCCTTGGGACATAATTAAATTTTCTAATGTGTCCCCAGGGGTCAAAGAGGGACCTAATATGTCCTAGTACATGTTCTCACATGTTAGGACCCCTAGGAATATCCCATGACCCCTTTTGACACATTGGAACACTCAAGTGTATCCCAAGAGGTCGTAGGACCTCTTGGGACACACTTGAGTGTGCCAATGTGTCCCCAAGGGTCAAAGAGGGTCCTAAGGGGTCTTATTACACCTTCTCACATGTTAGGACCCTTAAGAAGACTCCATGACCCCTTTCGACACATTAGAACACTCAATTGTGTCTCAAGGGGTCCTACGACCTCTTGGGACACACTTGAGTGGTCTAATGTCTCGAAAGGGGTCATGGGTATTTCCTAGGGGTCCTAACATGTGATAAGGTGTACTAGGACCCATTAGCACCCTCTTTCACCCTCACAGACACATTGGAACACTCAAGTATGTCCCAAGGGGTCCTACGACCTCTTGGGATACACTTGAATGTTCCAATATTTCAAAAGGGGTCATGGGGTCTTCCTAGGGGTCCTAATGTGTGAGAAGGTGTACTAGGATCTTGGGGACACATTGGAACACTTAACTGTGTCCCAAGGGGTCCTAAGAAAGTTCATTTGAAAAAAAAAAATTACAAAAAAAAAGATATATATTAAAAAAAAATAAAAAATTGGGTACCTGAAAAGATCAGGTACCCAAAAAAATCAGATACCCAATTTTTTTTGGGTACCCAAAAATATTGGGTACCCCAAAAAATTAGGTACCCGATTAGGCTTGTGATTTGGTGTCAGGTTTGCCCAAGTGTACTGACACTCATGCCTTCTAAACAGTCAACAAATGTTTTCATGCACTTTTGGACGAGTGAAAAGTGGATTTTTTTCACATCGCCACTTTTTGGCCCCCCATGATCTTGCACATACCCCTAGTTTTAAGAGAAAGAATTTTTCATCTAATGATATTTTGGAGTTAGTTCATATAGACCTATGTCGACCAATGATAACACAGAGATATTATAGGGACAAATACTTTATTTTATTTGTTGATGAATACTCTACAATGATGGCTATCATGTTCTTAAAAGAAAAATTTGAAACATTTAAGATGTTTAAATGGTACAAAGCTAAAGTGGAAAAAGAAACTGGAAGAGAACTCAAGTGTTTGAGATATGATAGAGGAGGTGAATTTATTTATCATGAGTTCACTAACTTTTTTAATGAGTATGGAATCAAAAGATAGGTTTCTGCACCGAGGATACCGCAACAAAACATAATTGCTAAAAGAAGGAATAGATCAATTGTAGATTGTGCAAGAAAATTGATGATTGAAAAGAGTGTTACACAAACATATTGGAGAGAAGCAGTTAGCACAGTTTTTTACACACTGAACTGAGTCCAACTGAAGAAAAATACAAACAAAACACCTTATGAGCTATGGTATGGTTATACACCTAATGTCATCTATTTTATAATATTTGGTAGTCGGTGTTATATTATGAAAGATGATTGAAATTGTAAATTTGATTCAAAAAGTGATGAAAGAATATTTCTTGGATATTCTACTAAGAGTAAAGCTTACAAATGTTTGAACAAGACTTCTAACAAAATCATTGAAAGTGCAAATGTGAAAGTTGATGAATTTGCTGAGAAGAATGATGAGGATAACATGAAAGAACTAGAAGATTAAAATAGATTTGTCTTCATGGAAAAACTTGATATTGTACCGACACAAATGCCTAACGTTACCGTGCAATAGGGTAATTTCACTGGGCAACAGGTAGCATAGACCAGGAATCAAGAAAATGTTGAAACTGAAGATCACGAACCAGAACATAATGAACCTACAGGAGAAGACAATGAAGAACAAAGATTTGAACCTATACTTGCTAAATATGTGAGAATTCATCATCCACAAAATAATATTATTGGAGATCTAAAAGAGTTGGCATGATGAAACAAAGAAAGTTGAGAGATAACACTTGTTGAATTTATGAATTTGAGCCTAAGAATGTTAGAGATGCATTAGAAAATGAAGAATGTATTACTACCATGAGTGAATAAATTGAGTAGATACAGAAAAATAAGATATGGACATTAGTACCGAGACCAAGTGATAAAAATGTCATTGGCATCAAATGGATATTCATAAACAAATTGAATTAGAATGGAGATGTAACCAGAAATAAAGCAAGATTAGTTTGTAAAGGGTATGCACAAGAAGAAGGGATTGACTATGGAGAAACTTTTGCACCCGTTGCTACACTTAAAGGAGTAAGAATATTACTTGCATACGCTGCATATAAAGGATTCAGAATATATCAGATGTATGTTAAGTTTGCATTTTTGAATGGAATACTGGAAGAATAGGTATACATTGAACAACCTGAAGGATTTGTTGATCATGGTCAAACAAACATGGTATGTAAGTTACACAAAGCTTTATATGGATTGAAACAAGCACCGAGAGCATGGTATGAAATGTTACATTCCTATCTTATAAGTATTGGATTTATTAGAATAAGTGATAACAACAATTTGTATTTAAAAGGAGGAAATGATGATAAGACCCTTATTGCTAAAATATTTGTTGATGATATTATATTTGGAGGTAATGATACTCTATGCACTTCATTTGCTGATGAAATGAGGAAAGTATTTGAAATGTCAATGTTTGGTGAGATCAAATTTTTTCTTGGATTGCAAATTTTACAATAGATTGCAGGTATCTACATTTCTCAATCAAAATACTTCAAGGAAGTACTGAAGACATTCCGAATGGAAGAATCAAAACCAGACTAAACACCTATGGTGGAAGGATGCAAATTGACAAAAGAAGACAAGACACCTGAGGTAAATCAAACCTCAAGTATAGATCTATGATTGGAAAGTTGATGTATGTTGTACACACAAGACCTGACATAGCACACACAATTGGAATTGTTGCAAGATTTTCTGCTAGCCCCATAGAATCACACATGACTACTGTAAAAATAATTTTTATATATTTGAAGAATACTAAAGATTATGGACTATGGTACAAAAGAGAAGGAAATTTCTAATTGAAAGTTTATACTGATGCTGATTGGGCTGGGAACATTGATGATAGAAAAAGTACTAGTGGTGGAGCATTCTTTACTAGAGAAAGATTAGTTACTTGGATAAGCAAGAAGCAATGATGCATATCTCAGTCAATTGCAAAAGAAAAATATGTTGTTTTTGCTGGTAATTGCTCGAACATAGCATGGATAAAAAAAATGTTAAAAGGAATGAATGAAGAGATCACTAACCCAGTGATAATTTACTGTGATAATACAAGTGCTATAAATATTTCAATGAATCTTGTGATGCATGCAAAGACAAAGCACATATCTATCAAATATCACTACTTGAGGAAACAACTACAAGATAAACAAGTGATACTAGAATATTTACAATCAAAAGAACAACTTGTAGATATATTCACTAAACCCTTACTGAAGGATACATTTGATTAATTGAGAGGTAGACTAGGGGTTCGTCCCTTGTCTATTGGTAACTAAGTTGACTAGGAGGTTGCATCAACCTACATGAAATCAGAATATCAATCATGTTGATGCAAAGATGAACTTGACTGACACAGACATATTAGTACACTACAAGGTACTTACTACACCGAAAACCAAAGATATTTTTGGATATTGAAGAGCTGTATATTTCATTTTGGCATTGTTGTCAAAGGAAGAGAGATTCGATGAAACAACTAAAGGGAGAGAATGACCAATGAAATATCTATCTATCCACTAAAGGGAGAAAAGAGAAAGGGAGAGACATATCTAATCTACAGAGAGAGATATTCAAGAATAGAAAAGTCAAAACTATAGGGAGAGTCTGCATGGTTAGTTTTTAATACTAAAATAGTTTATATATTAAATTAGGGAGAGACAGAGAATTGTTGCAGTTGTAGAATAGAAGTTTGATATTTGTTGTATGGCATTTTTATATTGCATATTTCATATTGTGTTGCCATCAATGCCAAAGGGAGAGATTGATGAACTACAAATGATTGTATGTTTGAAGTCATTTGTTGATAATCAATCGAGTTACATATATGATGATTGAAATTAACAGTTGATATATTGTCATTGATGTCAACCTGTTTGAGTATAATAATGGTGGAAAACATCTATTATGAATTGGATAACTAGAACAAACAAAGTTTATGTGGTCGGTAAATGAAGAGTTTTGTAAACGTTGAGAGACGGTGAACATAGAGGAAAACACAATGTATACCGAGCACATCGATAACCAAGCTAGGGATCCTCGACACAACATGGTATTGAATGAGTAGTTAATTCAATCGAGGTTGACTAGAATGCTGAGCTGGAAATTGATGATTTCAAGGTAAAAGATAAAGTTTTTTATGTTGATCAAACGGTTATGAAAATTTAATGAAGATCGGATGACAAAGATGGAAACGTGTTTTTAACACAACTGTCAAGGATGGTTTAAGTGGCAAAATCAACTATGGAGATTAAGCAGAAAAATATAAAGGATGAAAATTAAATGAGCTATGATGTCTATATAAGAGACAAGAGATTCATTATAAATTACATGATGATCCTATGATTCTCATATGTAAAGTTTACGCATGACTGATCAAACTGGTTAAAGATAGAACTGAGATTTCTGCAGACATTAGCGAGCGACAAAGGAAAGAGTATTACCAAGTAGAACAGAGTATGGTGAATCAGATGAACTAAAGTGAACAAATTGATTAGAGGTATTATGTACTTATCATAGATCTGAAAATCAGCAAAATAGAGTTGTATTTGAATCAGATCATTATTGTATCAGTTTAACCATTGTTACAGATAAATCTCTTAATCGAGTAAGATGTGAAAGTATTTATTATGACATCCTAATGAATGTTGAGTGTTTTTATGTTGACCCCATAGTGAATGCATGGTCAAGAGAGAACTGTTAGTTTTAAATCCTCTAACCAGGTCACATTTAATAGTGTGCATTGTAACCTTTAACAGGGTTGGATCTTCACCGAGCTCACTTCAGAAGAGTGAAAATATTTTGGGTTACCGGTCCAATGTGGTTTTCCCTTAGCAGGGTTTCCACGTTAAAAATCTATGTGTCAATGTGCATGAATGTTGTGGATTGTTATTTTTCTTTACATTTTACTTTATTGACATTGATCGGTATTATAGGGATAACTTTAAGAAACCCCTCTTAGGAAAATAATGTAAAACCTTGGCGAAACCTAAACTATTTTAGGAGGAAAAATATAATATTATTGGCAATTTTTTTTAATTTGAAAGGATAAAATATTAATTATACTGGTGATTTTTTTTCAATCGTACAAAAATTTTGGTGAATCTTTCATTATTCAAGAAATTGGTTTATCAGAATTGAAGGATAAATTTTCCCATTTTATCGGCGCAATTATCCCGCAAATTATTCAATGGGGGTTTGGGGGCAGCGCCCCCAAGACTAGGTTTAGGGGCAGCACCCCTGGCACCGTCCCTGTCGCGGTACAGGGCAAGGTCGAGGGGCAGCGCCCCCGAAAGCTCAAATGGCTTTTATTAGTTTTTTAAGAAACCCTGAGTTCATTTTATATCGTCTGACATGAACTAACACTATTTTTATGCCATTGGATGATCCAAAATAAATAGCGTGAGTTCTATTTCAGGCCAAAGTCTTAAAGGATAGAAAGATTCCACCAAAAGTATCCGGAATAGAGACACGTCACACATGTCAAATCTATTTCGGGCCAAAGTTTTAAAAGACATAAAGTTCCATAGAAACTCTCTGAAATAGAGACACATGTCAATTATATATACGTAACCCATACCCTAACCTTAAATTTTGACCACATATTGGCGAATATGCTTGTTAATTACGATAAGCTTTGGAAATTGTAGGCAAATTTTTTCAATCTACTATGTCCAAAAATTAGATTCGATTGGCGATATTGTGAAAGAAAAGGATAAAATTACATAAACTAATAGGTGATGGGCCCGAGAATTTGACCCAAATTTATAAAGTTTAGGTGACATAGCCCACATGATATACGCATTATATTCACCAAATTTTGGGTCCCTAACATGATAGATTTGCCACTAAAGTTTTCCCTGATCAGTAATCACGATATTAATTTACTGATACTTGGTAAACACTATTGACTAAAGTTTGAGAATATAGATTACATTTCACCAAGTTGAATTATATGTTTGAAATTGTTTTTGTATACATCGGGAGGAATTTGGAACTATAGGATAATTGAGAGCTAACTAATTCACCCCCCCCCTTCTTAGTTATTCTAACAACTTGGTCAAATTTTCTTCATTTTGGTTATTGTCATTATCATGCCTCCTTTAACTACTTTATCATATTTTTCAACTTGTTCTCCATTTATTGGTGAAAGAGAGTCTTCTTCATGCACAAGAGATAAAGATCCATCTTCAATCAAAAGGGATGTAGAATCACCATCCTATGATAGTAAGGATCATCTTCAAAAGAACCTCTAAGAACTTATTATCTCCATACTTTTGTAATTGATCAAGAGGATAAAAATTTGGATTAGACTCAAAGGAATCATCAATATTTTCCTATCCAAAAATTGAGAAACTTCTTAAATATTGACATTTTAATGTTTGTCCGGGATTTTCTTTTCAAATCTTTTTTCACATTCATTTAATAGTTGATTACAATGTTAATTGTAGTAGGCCTTATTGACCTTTGCTTTTTATTATTAATTTTTCTATTTTTGATATTCCTGCATGTCTTTTTATTCTCCTTCACTAATGTATCCCCTTTCTTTTCTCTCTTAGAAAGATGCCTCTTTTTGTTCTTTTCCCCAATTTTAAAAACTATAAATAGCCTACCTATGTCATCTTAAATTTGATCATCATTGCCTCTTCAAGAGGTGGAATTTTCAAAGCTAGTAAAAATATATAGATCTTCAATAGATCTAGTTTTCTTAAAGGGTTTCTTCACAACATCCATAGTTTCAATAGTCATATTAGTATTGAGAAGATAAAGTTTTTTTAAAATTTAATTAGGGAGATTTATACAAATAGAATATAAGGGATTAACATTTCTACTAGAAATTTTAGTTGTGTAGTCTTGGAAAAGGGAAGCAGTTCAAAATGAGTAGATTACTTCACCTTTTATCAATTGCACATCGGAAGGAAGATGCCCCAAACATGGGGTCTTCACTGAAGGGGAAATACAGTATCACATGCATTCATATTGGGGAGTTAAAATGGGAAAAAAAAGGGGGCAATATATTGCCTAAATAGGGGGTAGGGGTTTTTTTTGGGGGTGGGGGTATATATAGGGAAAAAAGTGTGGGGGCTAATGGAGGGGTATTGGAGGGGGGTGAAAAAAGGGAGTTTGGGCCAATATTTTTTGAAAATAGGGGGATTCTTTAGTATGCCATGAATGTGCGTTCTATGATTCAGGTTCACTAAGTGAAGTGCTCATGGCCCCAAATAGGCTCAAGAGGTGAATCAAGTGCTAAAAGAATAAAAGAATTACACAGTTGGATAAAATAATTTTCATCACACAGTCCAAGTATGTCAGATAATTATTGAAGAATATTCTTACATTTATGGATTAAGGACTGCACATGAGGTATGAAAGAAGTTAGAAACTGTTTATGAAGGTCATACACATGTTAAGAAAGCTAAGTTGTAAGGATTAAAAGAAAAATATGAAGATATGAAGATGAGTGAAGGTGAAACTACCTCAGTCTATTTGCACAGAGTAAACGATTTGGTTTGTGCAATCATGTGTTGGTGGTGTTATGCCCTGCATACCTATCCCTACATTTTGTAGGAAAAATGTTGGGTCCCCCTTTTTTCTTTTTCTCTTTCCCTTGGTTTCTTTTTTTTCCTTTGCTTCTCTGTAGCATTGGCTTCCGCAAGGGTTGTTTTCTTTTGTTTCTCATCTTCTTTTGTCTCTAGGACCCGGTCCTGGAGTTTGTTTGTTCTTTTGAGTCATTTGGATCTCAGACTCTGAGACTCTCTGTCATCATGTCTTCTTTGGCAAGAAGATGTGACTGCATGGAACCCCTGAGCCCAGAGTCCAAATTTTTTCTTGTTTCAGTGTTTGCATAGAGAAAGAAACACATTTTTTACCCTAAGGCTATAAATAGAAGTTACTAGTCACTTTCATATTTACCGCGATCAAACACTTAGAGAACTCAGAGTGATTAAGGCGATTTAAACAACATTTTGCTCCCTGTTCTTAGTGATTGATTAACAGTGATTTGTAGTGCTTGTTTATGGTTACTCGAAGGTTAACATGTTGCAGAGCACCTCCTGTGCTCGTATTTCTTGTGTCCTCCATGTTTTTGGGTAGGTCCTTTGGCTTTTTACCTTATGGTTTTGTGTTTTCTAGTTTTCCTGCTTGTTTCACTTGTTTTCTTTGTTTTGTTTCATCTTTTCGTTTCTATTTTTTGTCTTGTTGTTGCCTCCCATTGGTGGGTTGGCTCTGCCAGAGGGTTTTCCATCCTCTGTGCGGTTGTAGTCTAGTATGAATACCTCTGTATATTGTGTGTATTTTGCACATTATGTAAATTTCTATATATGTCTATATATATGTCCATTTTTTGCCAGCCTACGAGTCATGCTTCAGCCCTTGTGTGCACTTTGGCTCTATCTGTATTCCCTATATATCCTACACTCTATCTAGTGGAAAGCTCATTGTGCTCCATGCAATAGAATCCCCAAATGTGGAGATCGTTTGAGAAATATGTCTACCTAGTTCAAACTTGACACCTCGTTGGTTTGAGCCATGGCGGTTTTCTCTCTCCTCTGTCAAGTTAGTCTTAATGGAAGATTAAGTTCCCCATGCTAGAATTCAAGGCTGGCCCAAGTGGCATTTGTTAGGAATAAGGTGTCTCAACCTTGGATAATTCCTATTCTTATTATTTGTTTTTTAAAATGTATTTCTTGAAAATAATGTAATTAAGTGTGAGTGTACATGTCTAGTTGGCATGTTGATGTGTCACTCCACTTGATGTGTCAGCATCTTGAATTGTGTTTAAGGAGATCATGGCTGAAATGGTTATGACAAATTCCTATGACATGTAAGAGCTATTTCTAGAAGATTCAGTGACGGGTGAAGACATGCAATGACATGTACACTCTTCCACAATCGTGGGGTTGAAATTTTTTTAGGGTTCCTATTTTCTCAGAGAATGGTAAAACCCTAATATGACTATCTTTGGAAGTTGCCCTAAAAAGGAAAGCGCATGATATAAGCATTTTTAGGGTTGCAGGCAAATATAGAAAAAGAGTGTATTGTTGGTATGATCTGGTGCTACTGGATTTGTCTTTGAGTGTCGATTGTCTCCTAAAAGAACTTTCATTGCAAGTGTGTTGTAACTATTGTGTTGAAGATAATACATTGTGTAGGTTTTGGAGTGCTGGGGTTTTTTACCGAAAGGTTTTCCGCAGGGTAAATTATTGTGTCATTCTCTATTTTCTGTATGCATGGTATATGGCTGCAATAACTTTGTTAAAGTAGTTAACAAATCTGAAATTGTAAGGATTTAAAATAAATTGCACAATACTTTCCTTTAGAGATTAGTGTAGGAAGCTGTTTCCGCACCTGAGTTTCCTTACAAGTGGTATCAGAGCCTGATCAACTTTTGATCCTAGTTGTTGGGTAGGGTTTTTTGAGCTAATCTCAAGTTGAGTGGGAGTTTTTTTGTGCAGAGTATTCTGAATCTTATTTGCAAATTGAGATGACAATTTCCTCATACAGTAGAATGGAGGTGGATAAATTTAATGGCACTAATTTTGAGTTATAGAAACTCAAGATGGAAGACATGCTTGAAGACCATGATCTATGGGAGGCTACTTCACTTGATGTGAGACCTGAAATGACATCTCAAGTGGATTGGGAGATCAAGGATCAGAAGGCTAAGGGTCTCATTAGACTCTGTCTAGCAGATGTCTTTCTTCTAAATGTTCTTGATGAGACTACTACAAATTCTTTGTGGAAACAGCTTGGGTCTGTGTATCAGGCCAAATCTCTGGTGAATAATTTGTTCCTGATAAAGAAGTTTTATTCTTTAAGAATGGAGGAAGGTGGATCTGTAACTGATCATCTCAATGCAATAAATTTATTGATTGCACAGTTGGCATCATCCGGTTCCAAGATCGAGGAGAAGGATCAATGTATGACCCTGATTTGTTCCTTGCCAGATTTGTGGGACCATCTTGTGATGGCTCTTGGAAGTACTATAGTCACATTTTGTATGGATGATGTGGTGTCTTCACTTCTATCTGAGGAGATGCGAAGAAAGACTTCGGATTCGTCTAAGGAAGCCCTTTTTGTTTGCGGGAGATCCAATGACAAAGGAAAGGAGAATGACAATAAGTCAAAGAAGGGCAGATCCAAATCCTGTGGGAGTTCTAAGACTCCTAGAAAGTCCAAGGCAAAATGTTGGAACTATGATAAATCTGGACACTTCCAGAGGGACTACAAAGAACCGAAGAAGAAGAAGAAAGGCTCAGATTCAGCTTCTGAAAAATCTCAAGAAGATGGAGATGCTTTTATTGTAGCTTTGGCAGCCCATGCATCTGATGATGTGTGGTTAGTAAAATCAGGTGCTTCTTTTCACATGATCTCTCATCAAAACTGGTTTTCAAAATATGAAGAGTTTGATGGTGGAAAGGTGTACTTGGGTGATGATTCTCACCTAAAGATAGTTGGACGCGGAAGGGTCACTATCAGATTTCCTGATGGATGACTAAATGGAATCAATGGAGTTATGCACATTCCAGGTTTGGCATGAAACCTATTATCTATAAGTATGTTGAATGATGTAGGTGTGCAAGTTGTCTTTTTGAAAGATGGATGCAAGATGATGAGAGGTTCTATGGTGCTCGCTAAAGGTACTAGGATAGGTACTTTGTTTCAGCTTGATGCATGCATTGCTTAGTGCAATAGTTCTTCTGTTTCAAAGAAGAGAGCGGCTATCACTTCATCCCCACCATCTGAACGATTAGTAAAGAAGACTGTGGCATTGGGTTCTGATGGCAGTGCAGTAAGTGTACCTAAGGGTGCAAACACTTTGGAAGGTAAGCTTCCTACAGAAAAGACAATGTTGTGGCATATGAGATTTGGTCACATTGGTGAGAAGGGTCTTAGGACCTTGAAAAATAAAAATCTCGTCGAGGGGATAAATGATTGTAATCTTGAATTTGATTTCTATGAAAACTGTGTCTATGGTAAGCAAAATCGTGTTCAGTTCTACTCCAGTTCTCACAAGTCTTCTGGACTTTTAGATCTTATTCATTCTGATGTATTTGGTCTTGTAAAAGTTCCTTCTATCTCTAGTTCTATATATTTTGTATCTTTTATAGATGATTACAGTAGAAGGACTTGGATATATTTCCTGAAAAGTAAGACACAAGTTTTCAGTCGGTTCAAGGAATTTAAGGCTCTTGTGGAGAATCAGACTGGTAAAAGAATCAAGTGTGTGAGAATTGATAATGGTGGTGAGTTTTGTTCCATAGATTTTAAACAGTTCTGTAAAGAACAAGGAATCAAGAGACATAAGACAACTCCTTACACCCCACAGTAAAATGAAGTTGTAGAGAGAATGAATAGGACACTGATGGAGAAGGCTAGGAGTATGCTTAGTGGAGCTGGTTTAGAACAAAGGTTTTGGGCTGAAGCTGTGGCCACTGCTTTCTATCTGGTTAACAGATATCCTACATCAACTCTTGTTGGTAAGACACCTATGGAGGTGTGGTCTAGTAAGAAGCCTTCAATTAGACATCTTCATATTTTTGGTTGTTAAGCTTATGCACATATTCCAAAGGAGAAAAGATCTAAGTTGGAAAACAAAGCTGTCAAATGTATTTTCATCAGATACAATGTTGGTGTGAAAGAATACAAGCTTTGGGATCCTGTGACTAGTAAGGTGTTGCATAGTAGAAATTTTATTTTCAAAGAGCTAACATCTTCTCCTATTGTGCTACAACCAGATGAAAAAGAAAAGGAAAAATATGTTGTTCAGTTTCCTCCTACCCCTAAGAAGACTGAACAGAGAGACCATGTTGGGTCTAA
>MU224564.1:1126944-1146008 GCA_018584345.1 Thuja plicata
GTGCAGTTTCACTTTGTGAGAGATATGGTGGAAGATGGAAAGGTAAATTTGGAGAAGGTAGATACTGTGAAGAATGTTGTAGATGCATTAACAAAACCAGTGGGCACTGTGAAGTTCAGATGGTGTTTAGAGTCTATGGGCCTTTATGCCTATAGCGGTTAGTTCTTGTTATGTTCATATTGCTCTTACAAGGTGTTTGACAAGTGGGAGAATGTTAGGAATAAGGTGTCTCAACCTTGGATAATTCCTATTCTTATTATTTGTTTTTTAAAATGTATTTCTTGCAAATAATGTAATTAAGTGTAAGTGTACATGTCTAGTTGGCATGTTGATGTGTCACTCCACTTGATGTGTCAGCATCTTGAATTGTGTGTAAGGAGATCATGGCTGAAATGGTTATGACGGATTCCTATGACACGTAAGAGCTATTTCTAGAAGATTCAATGATGGGTGAAGACATGCAATGACATGTGGCAACTGATAAAGTTGAGTACTGTACACTCTTCCATAATTGTGGGGTTGAAATTTTTTTTATGGTTCCTATTTTCTCGGAGAATGGAAAAACTCTAATATGGCTATCTTTGGAAGTTGCCCTAAAAAGGAAAGCGCATGATATAAGCATTTTTAGGGTTGCAAACAGATATGGAAAAAGAGTGTATTATTGGTATGATATGGTGCTACTGGATTTGTCTTTGAGTGTCGATTGTCTCCTGAAAGAACTTGCATTGCAATTGTCTTGTAACTATTGTGTTGAAGATAATACATTGTGCAGGTTTTTGAGTGCTGGGGTTTTTAACTGAAAGGTTTTCCCCAGGGTAAATCATTGTGTCATTCTCTATTTTATGTATGCATGGTATATGGCTGTAATATTTTTGTTAAAGTAGTTAATGAATCTAAAATTGTAAGGATTTAAAATAATTTGCACAATACTTTCCTTTAGAGATTAGTGTAGGAAGTTGTTTCCGCACCTAAGTTTCCATACAACATTCATTTCCTCACGTGTTCGGACAGTTGTTGACATTAATGTCATTACTCCCATTACTGCATGGCCACGTGACACTCCCACCTTATCCTAATATGACTCATTTCTGGTCATGTCAGTAATGGTTAGTTTTCCAAATCCCAGGTCCTAGGTCTTCAATTGGTCCTTATTTCATTTTTATCACATGTGCTAGAGTCCCCAGAGGCTCGGGTAGAGGTCGAATTCCTAAGTCACTCTTATTATATGTATATCTTTTGAGAGTTTGATGTGAACTACAAATTCTCCCAGGAATTGATGTGATGTGGTGGTATAAATCTTCATAATCTAGAATAATGCTCTGTTTTGTATAAATACTAACGGTCGTCTTGTCTTGCAGGTTGCCAGAATACCCTTCATCAAATAATGTTGGAGGCATCTGCATCATCCCCACCCAAGAATCTAGAACTCCCCACTATTGTTGCCACCTAGGAAGCTATCAGGACAAAGGCCAAGAAGGCCTTGGAAAAGCTCCCATTAATGCTAAAGTATCTAAAGGGAGAGGATATTCTGGGATTGAAGGATGATTCCAAGGTTAAATTGATCACTGACACAAGTGTCAGAATGTGGGTTGAAATGCATGCCTTAGTGAAGATGATTTACATTCAACGCACTATCGGAGATCCATTGGCCCTCAATGTGGGTAACTCTGGGATCCTCAAAGCTGCTTGCTTCCCTTGCTCTATGAAAACCCCAGAGCTCATTCTCACTTTGGTAGAACACTATAATACAGTCATCCAGGCTGTCATGCTCACTGCCCCAGTTCTGACAGGATACCCAATGCCTATGGTGTCTCTGGACACCGCGACTTTTTAGGCAGGGCTGGGTATTCCTCAATTTGATGATGCGGTCATTCTCACCCGGGCTTTGGCCTTGGAAGAATTTTAGAAGTTAGAACAAATGGCCCCAAAATATTTCAATAACAACTGGCTTAAGGTGCCAAGGAAAGATTTCAAAAATATGAAGCTGGAGATCCCCCAGACTGAATTCAAAGAAAGCATATAGATGGGGATCATCACACTATGTAGGGTCTTTGGAGAACCCCATGCCCAAGAATTCTCAGCATGGATGTACTATTTCTTATTTAGGCATCGCCTCCAGAGGGAAGAATTTTGATTGGGCCACTATCATTGCAAATCACGTGGACTCTCAGCTGGTCAAGGTCACCCGGACCCCCAAATTCTATATGAAATCCTATGTTTTGTGGGCACTAGCACAATAACGCCCCATGACCTGGGGATTACTCACAGTAGGTGTGCTCGGGACTAGCATAGGCCAGAATGCTCCATGGGATTATTTCCCACATATCCAATGGGAGGCTAGTTTCCTCAGCTTCTGTTGAGTGAATGATGCCTTCATTTACTACAACCTCCTCACACCTACTTGGGACGCTAGATATCAGCTCTCTAAGGAAGCAATGGTTTTGGTCAGCACTTACGGACACTATTACATTCAATACCAACAATATACATACATTCAGGTGACCGGCTTCTCTGGGAAACCCTACTTATTTCCCAAATACTGTGGGGATAACATAATTATTTTAGAATACTGCCGGCAGATTTTGAAGCTGCACACCCTCTTCACGGTGAAGAAGGTTAACAATGTCCCATTCCCTATCATTTGTGAGAATTATAATTGCAGCCTTGTCATGGAAAGGGAGGCCAAAAGAGAACTCACGAGCCTTGCGCTAGTAGAATTTTATCTAGAGCGAAAGAATTTTGATCTGCTAGGCAAAGTAGCAATGAAACTTCCCCGGGCGGCTCCTCCACACAAGTTTCACTTAGAGGGTTTTTGGGGAGATTGTTAAGATGAATTTGAAGTCTGGAGTAGGAATTTTGTCTATAAGACACATGGGATGATGAAGCGGCTGGAGCTTCAAAAGTTCCCCAAGGATTTTTTAGATAGCGGGTCTATTGAGGACCCACAATATAAAGAAAAAGAAGTAGATAAGATGACCCTCCCTCTGGTGGATTGGGATGCGTAGGAGGGCCCAAAAATAGAGGACCTCACCTACAACGTAATTGAATGCAGTCATGCTTATTAACAAAAGGTGTGTCCAAAAAGTACGCGCATGGTTGGCCCATTTGTGTGGGGTTCAACTTTTGGAGCTGGAACCTCCTTGCAAGTTGAGGATAGGGGAAAGAGAAAGACAGGGTCCCTCGCCAAGATTCATCCGCTGTTCCCATAGTGGAACAAATGTAGCAAAACCTGGCAGCATCACAACAAATGAAAGAAAAATTAATCACCTGACTAGCAACCCAGCTATTATGGCCAGACCTGTCCACCCTCCCACTTCTCCTTCACTTGCAGAATTAATGGTCCAAGTAACAGGGACCAGGGCGGAGGAAGAACAGGAAACCATATTAAATATAGCACCCCTATTGATAACAAAGAGGAATAAAAAGAGGACAACTGGTCCTAAGCTAAAGGTGGAGCCAGAGCTTGGGATGCCTAGCATCCCTGAAATACATATTATTTCCTCGGACTCCCCGAAGCTAGGAAATCAACCCAAAGATCACCCAGAGACCTCCCCTCCGCACAGTGACTTCGATGATATGTTCAGGGTGGATGAGCTTGTAGATCTAAAAGGGGATATCGGGAAGGAAATAGAAGAGATAGCTGCCCACGAGGAAGTGGTGATCCCTGTCAAAAGGGAGACCCTAGAGAAAGAAGCTGCTATAGGACAGAAGGCCGAGAAGAAAGAGAGAAGGAACAAGAATAGATAAATGTCTCTGATGTTCCTGAGATACAAGTCCTAGAGACCAACACCATAGAGGAAAGGCAAGTACAAAATGAATGACCAAAATCTGTTGAGGGAACTGGACCTACAGGAGCAATCGTAACCTCAGCCACCATGTTTCAAATGTCTCCTCCTACCCCAAACAGGGTAATGTTTGGCAAGGTGATCACATTAACCCAAATGCTTAATCTTGGCCCTGTACCTACACCACTTCCAAAAAATATTCTAACAGAGGAAGACATCCTGATAGATAAGGCCAAAGAGAAACAACAACAAGATGAGGGGAAAAACCCTGGAAACAAAGATGTAGAGCCCAACATTGCTAAGGATGTAGACACTGGGGAAGATGATACTAATGCCACTAAGGTGGATAATGCCAGTGGACCAAAGGATATAGGAAAAGATTCTGAAGAGACTCAGAACACCAGGGACGCACGACAGAACCCCAAAGGAGATTTATAGGATCAGACTCTAGCAGCAAGGCCAACCTTGACCCCACCACAACGGTTGGTGGATTCAAGAAAAAAGAAGGCCCCAACACTGGCCAAGCCCACCTATCTTTGGTGGAGATGATGTCACAAACATAGGATGCCCCCAAGGAAAAGAAGGCCTGGACAACCCATACCATCCAGACTGGGCTGGGTAGAGATAGAGTTGTAATAGTTGCAACTCTTCTCCCAAAGGCAGATGCGGCGACAACAAAGGCTGAGGATTACACAATCACAGAGATATCTCTAGGGAAGAGGGGCAAGTAGGGAAAATTGGACCTGTTAAGAGAGGTAGCCAAAGCGGTAGAAGCCCGCTATGAGAAACAAACCCAGAAGCTTTAGGAAGAAAGAGAAAAGAACAAAAATCTTGTTGGGATTTTGATAGAGCTCACACGGCATATCACCACTATTCCTCTGGAAGCTTCCACATCTGGTCCATTGCTCCCACAGGATTATATAGATGCGCTTGGAGGAATGAAGAGGAAAGAACATGTAGTTGATGATTGGGTAGCTGAACATGTGGGAAACGTTCGACGTTTCCTAGTGGCCACACTCCCAAACCTGTACGTAGCCAACAATGTTCTACACCAGGCCAAAACTACAATTACCATCTGGGAAGGAGAGACCAAATAGTACAATGCCTGGACGGATGAATTGGGAGAACTCTTGAGTCTCGGGAAAGAGATTTTTACCAAGGCTGGAATTTTGGGAGAGGAGTCCTTCGAATTTGTCCAGACCCAACACTCTAGATTTGATCTCATATTGGAGATAATCAAGCAAGTGGTAAAGACCCTGCGGGACAAAGTTCTGGAGCTAGATTATTCTTTAAATTTATACAAGGCATTTATTTCAAGGGTTTCGGGAGTCAATCCCTTTAGTACTGAAACATGTATGCCAGAGGAATACGTCATGGGGAAGTTCGATGAGCTAATGGAGTCTTGATACCAATCCCTGAAGGGAATGGATAGAGCAAAAATGTCACGTATATCACACATGGTGCTCTAGGGTCACGACGTGACAAAGATGGTCATAGAATTCAAGGAAAGTACTTTGGATTTGGGCGAACAGGTGGAGGCGGCCAAATACCACCGGGCCGGCCTCAAGGAAATTGATGAGGATGGAATTGCCTAGCTCTTGGAAACATTAAAAAATAGTAAGGAGCAATAAGGTTCTCTGAATTCCAGATATTTTTACCACCAGAGTATATTTTGAATATTCTTTATTCTTTGAGTGCAAGCTCCCAGATCCTAGAGTCCCGGATCCAACAATTTTGTATTCTTTTGATTACCCGCGTCCAGGTTCCCCGAAGTTGACTGGTCATTATCAGGCAGTTAATAAGGGCATCAGAAAGTAGGTGACCCTAGTAAGGCATGTCAGCTTGAGGGATGGTTCTGATGGGTGGTCTTCCCAAGGCACCACTCTAGCATTAAACACCTGGTGCATCGAAGACAATGAGCTACTTTTACACTGATGAGGCATATAGCCTTGAACCCTAGGTGATCTGATTCCTTCTATTCTTCCTCAAGGATCTCTTCTCAAGGCCGATTCTTCCATACCACTTTTCTTTATTTATTCTTCTAACATGTCATACCTCTATTCTTCTTGAGGTTGTTGTAACATGGTGCAGGTGGTACCAGCCATTGGAAATTATATTTTATTAATTAAGTGTAAAGTTAAGTTAGGTTAACTTTAGGATAAATGTGTGTATAAATAACAAGTTTTCCCTCATTCCAAAGGTTCACAGAATTGATGATTTTGTAGTCCATAGCATTTTAGCCTTTCATTTCTTGTAGTTGCAGAGCTCAATGCTCTATAGTTCTTAGAAGCTCTTAGTGGATAGATTCTCCCTTGGAGCCATTATTGTACACACCAGTGCTGCTAGAAAACCTATTAATGAAGAAAGAAGAATTCTGGCAATGAAGTTGTTAGCATTCTGATCTCTAGATTAACATTCTTTTGTGTTGTATGTTTCTGATGTCCCTTTCTCTAATGTTTTAAGTAGATTAACAAACTTCTTTCCCCCTCACTATTGAATATGTATGAACTGATGGTTTTGTATGATTTCAGTATTTAGTGTAGCATGTTAGATCATGGTTGATATTTTAAATGTATTAGAATAACAATAGGTAGAAGGAATACTCTCTAACCCTGGTCTATCTTTTGAAGTTTCTTTGATAATCCAAATGCTTGCAGGAAACCCCAACTTACCAAAATCCCTAAAGAAGATGAGCCAAGAAAACCAGCTATCCCCTCGAACAAAATAGTCACACTCCCAACTTAGCTCCTACACTGTCGAGACCTGACTCTCACGTGCTTGAAGGCCCAAAGAATTTATTCCCCGGACAACCTTTACAGGTGAAGTTGGCCGGTACCCCGGTACCCGGTGACAACTTACACTTTGTTGGCAGATCAGTCACAAAGTCTAGTCAACAGAAACTGGCACTAGAAGGAGGGCATGAGCAAGTCTCATTTGGAAGATTTAGACTTTACACTGCCTGAGGATTCCCCAAGCCATAGTTTTAGAAATTAGATCTCTAGTGGGACTGGATCATTTTCACGTACATGATTCAAAAGAGTCCTTAGATCAGCCCCCAATCCTAGTAGGTTTTTCAAACTCGAGCCTCCTGCTTGAAAGAAGTGTACCCCGCAAACCAAGCCATCCAACATTGTCTGGGGATCTACTATATCTCAGAATACCCAAGTCTCCTAGACAACCTCGGGGAATAACACTCAGTCTAGCCAAAATCAAACACCCTCGATGGCTGCATATTTTAGTAACACCGAGTCCCCAATGAGATAGTTTCCAGGTGTAACCAACAATCTTCCTGCACACCCAAAAAAGATCTACCCCCGATACGATCACTTAGGCTCATGAACCGTAGAAGAGCATCTACAGGAATACAAAGATGCCATGAACCAACACTGGATCCAACATCAAGATGTTGTGACCCAGATGTTTCCTCTGTCCTTGGGACAGAATGAGCTGAACTGGTACCTTAACCTGCCCACTAAGTCCATCAATAGTTGGCAGGATATGGAAGATGCCTTCCTGGCAGCCTTCCACATACATGTGGACCCGACGTGGTCCCCCAACCAGTTTATTTCTATTAGGAATGAACCAAATGAACCCCTCACAACATTCAACCATCAGTTCCAATGCGCCTTGAAGTGGTGCATGGGTCCCTTCATCCCATCCATGGATGTAACCATCCAGACATACCTCATGTGATGGACCCTTTTATTTCCACTCTCCTATGGAGAACCGCCACCCCTAATGACCAGGATAGTTTGGCGAAGGTTTACAACCTAGCCTTGGAGTTGTCTCGCGGTTTGAACAAAGCTCTTGGCGCAATTGGGTAGAGCATGCCTTTCAACATGATACCCGATGAAAATTCTTATGTTGAGGGATAAAACCCCAATCCAGTAATGAGTTCCCCAGTGATGGCCATGAATCCCGCACCATCGCTGGTAGACTAGCAGGCCTGATACATATACCCATCAGAAGCACAGACGACACTGGGTCTAGAATTTATTCACTGGAACTAACCATAGCAAATGCAACAACCACTGACACAACCCTCTAGAGTTCCTTTCTTCCAGTCATCTACGGTTGGAGGACTACCACCCCTCGACTCTGGTAGCTTTTGTCACTTTCCATGGGAACCAACCGCAACAACCTTCACATTGTGATGCGAACACCCAATTGTCCATCAAGGTCAAATCTCTCCGGCGATTATTGTCCTCATTGGCCATGGACATGGGATAGCTAAAGGTGGGGTCTTTTGCACCCCGCAACCCCAATTCCTAGAGAGGGAATATCTTCTCTGGCCAACGAAATACCAATGCCGGAGGAAGGAACTACAACAACAGGCCTCAGCCCAACCAACATTAATGGAATAACAATGCAAATGTCAGAGGTCCTCCTCTGAACCAAAACACCACTCAGGGTGGTGCTGGACCCAGCCATTCTACACAACTTGCAGAATTCTACCCCCTGACCAACTGGTGTAGATTGCATGACACTGGCTCTTACTCTGAGGTGAACTGTGCCACACTAGAGAAGGTCAGCATGATCTCCGAGCTGGACAAACAATAAACTGTCAATCCTACTCCCCCAGAAATGCCCGTGCAATAGCCCACTCATGGTACCTTCACCTGTGAGACCGTCTTCTTTGGGGCAGACAAGGATAATGAAGAAGAACCTGAATTGTAGTGGTTCTTTGATGAATCTATTCCGACATTTGAGGCCAATTCCTTCACCAACCCATAGACTCCTTATAATACTCAGAGTCAGGCTGGTAAAGGACTAGTTTACACACCTACACCTCCCAAAGATACCCCTCCTCGGGACAACACAACTTATCATTCCTTCCCATCGAAAGGATCTAGCTCTAACCAAGCTAAGGACCCGACCGATGGAAGCCAATAATACCTTGGGGGGAGGTGTGATATCATAGAGGCGTTAGAACAAACTACCACCTCCATGACCTTGATGGAGGTTTTGTTGAACTGTCCCAAGCAGAGGAAGTCTCTTCTGAAGCTCATGAGAAACCTGAAAGCTGTCATTTGTCCACCCAAGACTATCACTTTTGATGATGCCAATGTGACTATCTTCTGGGGAAACACTGAGGATCCTCCCTTCCTACTAGGTTTGAACATACAAGGGAAGAACCTGCATAATTGCTTGGTAGATTCTGGTGCTTTGAGCAAAGTCATGCCCTTATCCATATGCCAAAAGCTCAGACTCCATCCCACTCCATCCAAAGGCGCAGTAGTCCAGCAGGACAAGACTGCTTTAAAAATGGTAGGAAAGATGAAGAACATCCGAATTCAGCTCATCCAAGACCCCCAGATAGTAAGCATCATAGACATCTAGGTGGTGGACATCCCAGAGACTTATGGTATGTTATTGAGTCAAAATTGGTCCAAGGCCCTTAATGGGTATTTCTCCACTGACTTTTCCCACTTGTGGCTCCCCTGGAAAGGAGAATCTAACCAGATCTGGGTAGAAAGTGAACCTAGGATGAAACAAGCCCTCACTGAAGTCAGGAGGGTGACTGAAGTCCTCTTCTCTAAGACTTCCCCTGGGGTGTACCAACCCCTAGAAATCCTGACATTTGATTTCACCCTTGGGGAGGATCCCATAGTTTCTCAAAGAATCCATGACCTGGATGAAAAACTAAGGGTTGAGGTTAACTCACAGGGTATCACAGCAACTCCTGCTACACTCTTGTCTATCACTTGGTGTCAGGTGCATTATCAAAAACATTCTGAGCTAGAGTGTGAGCCTTGCATTTCCACAGCTACATGCCATATCAATTCCCTCTGAGAGAAGAAACATAAAGTAGATTTATGTGGACCCATTAATCATCCTGGCAATACTCCCATGGTGCCGCCTGTCCAGGGATCCCAACCACAGGCTTCTCTAGAGGAAAAACTCACCCACACACCATCAAACTTGGAGGAAATTCCTCCCAACCTTCCCAAAAATAATCCAAAGGCCACTTTGCCTTCCCAGCCCCAGACAACAAACAGTGACTTGTGGACCCTGAAATTCGACTGGTCCCAGTCTAAATAAGGCTGCGGGGCTAGAGTGGAATTGATCAACCTGCGAGGGAAATCCTTCCTTGCATCTTATAGGCTATAGTTCAACTGCATGAACAATGTCATAGAGTATGAGGCCTTGGTCTTTAGACTCCTATTTTCACTAAGAAAGGGAATCGCCCGCCTCTGAGTGCTGGGTGATTCTGAGTTGATCGTTAAACAAGTCTGGAGCTAATACACTTGTCATGATAAAAGGCTAACCACATACCACAATCGGGCATAGATCCTCATTGAATATTTTGATGCCTTTGGTATTAAACTCATTCCCCAGAAAAGAAACTATGTTCTGGATGCCCTTGTTGTATCTGCCAGCACCCTCGAGCCAATGGTTAGCTCCCAGCTCCAGAATTTATCTATTGAAATGGTCCCTACCCAGTCCATTCCAAATGATGTCACCCACTTTCAGGTCTTTGAGGTTGACCGTCATATTCTGGCCTTCATGGCCAATGTTGGTGTTTTCAAAGAATAGATAGTGGAAGAAAGAGATCACGAAGATACCAGGCAGGGTGAAGAAGATGATGGGATCATAGGCTTGCCAACTAACACCATCCCTAAGGTGATGGTAGTGCTCAAATGAATATTTGATTCGAACCTCTAGGGATGAGAGAAGATATCATCCTCCTTAGAGGGAGGAAAATTTGAAAAAGTTAACATCAGCCAGGCTGGTGAAAAAAATTTGGTACACATTGGAACCTCCTACTCCATAGAGGAGAAGGAGAATATTCTTGTGGTTCTCTGAGAATATATTGATGTAATTGCATGGGGGTATGAGGATTTGAAAACCTATGACACATCTATCATGACCCATACCATCCTGCTGAAACCTGATGCTAAGCCATTCCAGCAGAAGCAAAGACTGGTAAACCCATTGATCGAACCTCTAATTCATCACGAGGACTAAAAACTGATGTCAGCCTGGATTATCTTTCTTATCTGGCACACTACTTGTTTTTCCAACCTCATCCTTGTGAGAAAGAAAAGTGGAGAGATCTGCCTTTGCATGGATTTTTTCAATTTGAACAAGGCATCTAAGAAGGATAATCACCCTCTCCCCTCATTGGATGAGGTGTTGCAAATCGTGAATGGGTCACAAATGATGTCCTTCCTGGATGGGTACTCTGGGTATAACTAGGTCATAGTTAAGTACGAAGATAGAGACAAAATGATGTTCACCACCAAGTGGGGAATGTTTTCATACTAGAGGTTGCCCTTTGGCCCGATCAATGCAGGGGACACATTTCAAAAGGCTATGGACATTGTGTTCGAAGGCCTAGTAAACCGGTGCATAATCAACATGTGTGATCATTCCACCCGCCTCCCCCAGATTTGTGGGAGATTTCACTGGTATGGAATATCCCTCAACTCTAAGAAATGCATATTCAAGGTCACTGGAGGGAAGCTTCTTGGGCATATTATCTCTAAGAAGGGTATATCTATTAACCCTAAGAGAGTTGAATCACTGGTGAATCTACAAATGCCCAGCAACAAGAAAGAAATGAGATATTTCTTCAAAAAGATAAATTTTGTCGGGTGGTTCATCACTGGATTCACTGAGATAGTAAAACCACTCAATGAAATGATGAAGAAACATAAAAATATTGAGTGGAGTTTGGAAGCAAAGCGGGCATTCGCCTAGATTAAACAAACAATTGTGGAGGCACCAGTCTTGGCTAGTCTGGACTATTCCCTCCCTTTTCACATATACTCCTTTGCTTTGCTGAATTCTACCATGACAGTTTTGACCCAGAAGGTCGAATGGGAAGAATGACAAATAGCTTTTATGAGCTCCCCCTTTATGAATGCTAAAGTTCGGTATTTGCCATTGGAAAAGCAGGCCTTTTCTCTCGTCCGCGCCGTGAAAAAATTCTGGCATTACATTCTCTAAAGCAAAGTGCACGCTATCATCTTGAACCAAGTTTTTAAGTCTTTGCTCCTGTAGAGTGAATTAGGTGAATGAGGGGGGAAATGGATGGCTATCCTCCAAGAGTATGATTTGGAAATGCAACCTATGAAGATAGTCCGAGGCCAGGGACTATGTAGAGTGATGGCAGAAGGAACTCTAGACATCAAATGCCAAACATATATAGTGGAGTCCATCACTCAAGGTCCACGGTATACCAACCTCGTATACTTATTGTTGAACAACAGATGCCTAGAGGGGCTACCTCAAACAAACATCATGCCCTGCGGTTGAAAAATGCACACTTCATGATAAAAAATGGAATACTTTTTCGTAGGAACTATGAAGGGGTATACCTCAGGTGTATTGATAGGGACCAAGCTACAAAGATGATTGAAGAATTCCACATGCATTTTAGAACTGGGCATGGCTTAGCTGATGCCACTACCCATTAGATCCTCTGGTTTAGATACTATTGGCCCTGTATCTTTAAGGATGTCTATACTCATGTCAGGAGATGTCGTACTTGTCAAACAATGACACATCATGAGTAGAACCCAGCTATGCCTTTACAACCATTTTTCAAATCTAAACCCTTCACCCAATGGGCACTTGATTTTATTAGGGAAATCAACCCCAACTCGTCTGTCAACCACTAGTACATTTTAACTGCTACCGATTATTGCACCCGGTGGTCGGAAGCAATTCCTTGTAAAAACAACACGCCAAACATAGTCATCAAATTTCTAGAAGAAAACATAGTCACATGATTTGGAATGTCATTTTCTATAGTGTGTGACAATGGTCCGATGTTTTCTTTGGCAAAATTACTCCAATGGACCTATGAAAGAAATACCACCCTGAATTTCTCTAGAAACTACTACCCCCAGGGTAATGGTGTGGCTGAATCTACCAACAAAAACCTACTTTAGGTGATCAAACATCTTTTAGAATAGAACCCCCAGGATAGGCATCAAAATCTTAGATTCGCCCTCTGGGCTAGTCGCATCAGAATAAAGGCAGCCCTGGGGACATTTGGTTTATGGCTAGGATCCAGTATTCCCCATCAACTTACAGATCCCAGTTTTACAGTTTATGCAGGAGTTCAGCAACCGAGATAACATCGTAGAGGTTTAGCTTCTAAACCTGGTGTGAATGGAGGAGAAAAGAGATGCATACCTTGAACACTTCACACGTCATCAAGCAATAGTAAAATGATGGTTTGACTGAAGAGCCTAGTACAAGGCCTTTCATATTTTGGACTTGGTCCTCTTGTGGGACAAAGCCTGGGAAAAGAAAGGAAAGCACACTAAGTTCCAATGGCTCTGGCTTGGACCATATCTAATAGCTAAGATCTATGGGGCAAATACTTATCACCTCAACACTATGACTGGAGAAGCCATCCCATTGATAAATGGGCAGTTTCTCATGCACTATTTTGAATAAGGTAGGTGGTGATTTTGTCTGAAGTTGTACTATATGTAAAGTTCTTGCTTGTAAATATCTTTCCTAGTGATTCGTTTGGAGTATCTTTGCCTTGTAAATATTTTTTTGAACATCCCCTGGGATCTCCCTTCCTTTTCTTGTTTTCCTTTGTTTTTGGCTTTTTTCATTTTCCTTTGTTTTCTGGGTTCCCAGCGTGTTGCCTCCTTGTAGACAGGTATGCTTCGCATAACATATAGTCTTTGGAATGGTACCTTATGTATTCTGGTGAATTTGGAATCTATTGTTAGCATAGTGGAATTTGTCCATGCTCTGGAGTTATTTTGTAAGTATGGTAAAAGGTTATGGGTGATCTTCATCAGATTCACATCTTGACAGTCCAGAAATCAGTTAAAAGAAAATTTAAGAAGCAAGTAATTGGACACCTTGAGGGCAGAGCATTTGCACTAGATGTTGACCAAGTCTGAAAATCATTAAAGTATCCTGGGTCTAGATCATTCTCTCCTATTCAAAAATCTAAAAGTGGGTGGCAAGGTTAAATAATTACAACCGTTAAAATTGGCTAAGCTTAAGATTCACGAGGAAAGAAGTACCGCCTTTCCATCCAGAAAAGAAAAGGAAAAAGAAAGAACTAAAGAATAGAGAATTTCGATATCCAGGGGAAACATGCAAGATATGATGACTTTGGTTTGATTTTATTAAGTGCCTCCTCTCTACTTCTCCCAGAATTCATCAACTTGGTTTTCTTTCAAAGCACACACTTCACAACTGACGAAAGACCGAAATATTGAATCATTGATGAGTTTGATTTTCTCAAACGCCTCGCGCTTTGAAAGCAGAATGCTCTAGGTAAAGATTAATTCCAGTTTTGCTAACTAGATATTCTAAAGTTCTTGAATGCACTAAGGCATTCATCCCAGATATTCACCATTTTTTATGCCCTGCATACCCATCCCTACATTTTATAGGCAAAATTTTGGGTCCCCTATTTTGCTTTTGCTCTTTCCCTTGGTTTATTTTGTCTCCTTTGCTTCTCTCCAGGCTTTGGTTCTGCGAGGGTTGTTTTCTTTTGTTTCTCATCTTGTTTTGTCTCTAGGACCTGGTCACAGAGTTTTTTTGTTATTTTGAGTCATCCAGATCTCATACTCCAGGACTCTCTGTCATTATGTCTTCTTTGGCAAGAAGATGTGACTGCATGGAACCGCCAGGCCCGAAGTCTAGAGTTTTTCTTATTCCAGAGTTTGCGTAGAGAAAGAAACAAATTTTTAGCCTAAGGGTATAAATAGAAGTTACTATTCACTTTCACATTTATCATGATCAAACACTTAGAGCACTCAGAGTGATTAAGGCGATTAAGGCGATTTAAACAATGTTTTTCTCCTTGTGCTTAGTGATTGATTAACAGTGATTTGCAGTACTTGTTCATGGTTAATCAAAGGTTAACATGTTGCTGAGCACCTCCCATGCTCATATTTTTAGCTTCCTCCATGTTTTCAGGTAGGTCCTTTGGATTTTTCCCTTCTGCTTTTTTGTTTTTTCTGGTTTTCCTACTTGTTTCACTTGTTTTCTTTGTTTTGTTTCATCTTTTTGTTTCTAGTTTTGGTCTTTTCTTTGCCTCTCGTTGGCGGGTTGGCTCTACCAGAGGGTTGTCTAACCTTTGTGTGGTTTTAGTCTAGTATAAATACCTCTGTATATTGTGTATTTTTTACATTATGTAAATTTCTATATATGTCTATTTTTGGCCAACTTGCGAGTCGTGCTTCGACCCTCGTGTGTGCTTCATCTCTGTCTGTATTCCCTGTATATCATACACTTTTTCTAGTGGTGAGCTCATTGCACTCCATGCAATAGAAGCCCCAAATGTGGAGCTCATCTGAGAAAGATGTTTTCCTGGTTCAAACTCGGCACCTCGCTGGTTTGAGCCATGGCAATTTTCTCTCTCCTCTGTCAGGTCAGTCTTAATGGTAGATTAAGTTTCCCATGCGAGCATTCAAGTGCGGCCCAAGTGGCATTCATTTCCTTGTGTGTTTGGACAGTTTTTAGTGTGAATGCCATTACTCCCATTACTGCATGGCCACCTGACACTCCCACGTCAGCCTAATACGACTCATTTTTGGTCATGTTAGTAACGGTTAGTTTTCCAAATTTCAGGTCCCAGGTCTTCATTTGGTCCTTATTTCATTTTTATCACATGTGCTAGAGTCCCCAGAGGCTTGGGTAGAGGTCAAATTCCTAAGTCACTCTTATTATATGTATATATTTTTAGAGTTTGACGTGAACTAACAATTTTCTCAGGAACAGATGTGATGCGGTGGTATAAATCTTCAGAATCCAGAATAATGCTCTATTTTGTATAAATACTGATGGTTGTCTTGTCTTGCAGCTTGCCAGAATACCATTCATCAAATCATATCAGAGGCATCTACATCATCCCCACCCAGGAGTTTGGAACTCCTCACTACTGCTACCGCCCGGGAAGCTATCAGGACAAAGGCCGAGAAGGCCTTGGAAAAGCTCCCATTAACGATGAAGTATCTAAAGTGAGGAGATATTCTGGGATCAAAGGTTGATTCCAAGGTTAAATTGATCACCGACACAAGTGTCAAAATGTGGGCCAAAATGTAGGCCTTAGTGAAGATAATGTACATTCAATGCACCGCCAGAGATCCATTGGCCCTTAATGTGGCCAACTCTGGGATCCTCAAAGCTGCTTACTTCCCCTACTCTATGCAAGCCCCAAATCTCATTCTCACTTTGGTGGAACACTATAATACAACCATCTAGGCTGTCATGCTCATCACCCTAGTTCTGACATGATACCCAATTCCTATGGTGTCTCTGGATGCCATGACTTTTCAGGCAGGGCTGGGGATTCCTCAATTTAATGATGCGGCCATTCTCACCCAGGCTCTAGCCTTGGAATAATTTCAGAAGTTAGAACACATGGCCTGACAATATCTCAATAACAATTGGCTTAAGGTGCCAAGGAAAGATTTAAAGAAGATGAAACTGGAGATCCACCAGACCAAATTCAAAGAAAGCATATAGCTGGGGATCATTGCACTATGCAGGATCTTCAAAGAACCCCACACCTGGGAATTCTTAGCATGGATGTACTATTTTTATTAGGCATCACCTCTGGAGGGATAAATTTTGATTGGGCCACTATCATTGCAAATCATGTGGACTCTTAGCTGGTCAAGGTCACTTGGACCAATAAATTCTATATGACATTCTATGTTTTCTGGGCACTAGCACAACAATGCCCCATGACCCAAAGATTACTCACAGCAGGTGTGCTCAGGACTGGCATAGGCCATAATGCTCCATGGGATTATTTCCCACATACCCAATGGGAGGCTAGTTTCCTCAGCTTCTGCCAAGTGAATGATGCCTTCATTTACTACAACCTCCTCACACCTACTCGGGACACCGGATACTGGCTCTCTAAGGAAGCAATGGATTTGGTTCACTCTTACAATTGCTATTACATTCAATACCAACAAAATACATACATTTAGGTGACCGAATTCTCTGGGAAACCCTACTTATTTCCCAAACACTGTGGGGATAAGATAATTCTTTTGGAATACTGTCGGCAGATTTTGGAGCTACACGCCCTCTTCAAAGTGAAGAAGGTTACCAATGTCCCATTCCCAATCATTTGTGGGAATTATACCTACATCTTTACCATGGAAAAGGATGCCAATGAAGAACTCAAGAGCCTTGGGCTGGCAAAATTTTATCTAGAGCGGAAGAATTTTGATCCGCTAGGGAAAGTAGTAATGACACTTCCTCGGGCAGATCCCCCACACGAGTTTCACCTGGAGAATTTTTGGGAAGATTGTCAAGATGAATTTGAAGTCCAGAGTAGGCATTTTTTCCAGATGACACAGGGGATGATCAAGCGGCTGGAGCTTTGAAATTTCCCCAAGGATTTTTCAGATACCAGGTCTAATGAGGACCTACAATATAAAGAAAAAGGAGTAGATAAGATGACCCTCCCTTCATTGGATTGGGATGCGTACGAGGGCCCGACAATAAAGGACCTCACCTACAACACAATTGAATGCAGTCATGCATATTTCCAAAAGGTGTACCTAAACAGTACGCACAAGGTTGGCCTACTTGTGCGGGGTTCAAATTCTGGAGCCAAAACCTCCTCGCAAGGTGAGGATAGGGAAAAGAAAAAGATGGGGTCCCCTCCCCAAGTTTCATCTGCTGTTCCCATAGTCGAACAAATGCAACGAACCCTGGTGGCATCACAACAAATGAAATAAAAATTAATCACCCTGCTAGCAACCCCAACTATTATGGTCGTGTTGGTTCTATTTCATGTTCAAAATATGCCTTGTAAAATTTTGAGGTCCCCTGTCATTCATGTTATCAAATGGTTTAAAATAATGGTTAAAAATTGTTCTCATGACTCTGCAAATTGTGTTCTAACTGTATAGTCAGAAAATGGAAGCACTTCCATTGTAGACATGGTTAGCCTTCTGAGTAAGTGGTTTGGGGTCATGGAAAGTGCCTTGAATGGGTTCCTAATCTTGACATGGCTTTCTCGCTATTCTATCCCTCTTTCCACTAATGTTTATCCTGATTTCTACATTCTGAACTGTAGACTGGTGATTCTGGGCTTCAGGGTCAGGGTCGACCTTTCAGGTCTATGTTGACCTTGACCCTGACCTAGGTTAGGGTCGATCTCAATCTTGACCTAGGTCAGGCTTGACCTCAACCTTGACCCAGGGTTCAGATCCTGGGGTCTCACAGATTTTGGAGGTCAGCCTTTGCAAAAACTATTTCTCGCTTCCGGGTCAGCTGTTTTGGGTTCTGAAGCGTTGATTATAAAATTATATTTAATATAGGTCTTCTCCTAGGGGTAAAGGATTTAATGGGAATTTAATCCTCCTATGTATGCCTCCTTGGAAGATTGTTCCCTAATTCCATATAAAAGGGAAGCTCTCTCTCTAATTTTCTCTAACCATCAAGGAAGCAAGATTAAGAATTATCATCAAGCATCAAGCATTCCTAATTGAGATCAAGCATTATCAAGTGAAGTTCAAACAAGCAATCAAGAAATATTTCAAGAAAGCATTCATTCATTCAAGCATCCATTTTCATGAAGGATATCCATTGGAGGCCATTGAAGGATTGAAGCTACATGGTGCCCTTTTGGTGATCTCTCCATCCATCTTCTTCCAAGCCTCTTCTAAACTCAAGAACCCATTCAAGACTTGGTGTTGGAGGTCTATAAGCAAGAGATTGAAGACATCCTATCTTTCTATATTCCACATTTTGAAGCATACTTGTGGATTCAAGGATTCGACTCCTCCACAAGGACTTTTACAAGCAAGGTGAATTTATGCATTTACTTTGTCCATTTCTACAATTTCAATTATATAAATATTTAAGGTTAATTCCAAAATTGGGGTTTGACCAAGGAAAACCCCTCCACCCCCCAAAAAAATCTCCTTTTTCTTGTAGGTATAGGTACATAATAGTTGATTTGAGACTAGATTTGGATACGCTTTTCAGAAAACTTCTGAGATCCGCGAACAGAGTCACTTTCGGATCTGTGCAGGTCAGGGTTAACATTATTGGGTTAGGGTTGACATTTGTGGGTCAAGGTCAACCTTTTTCATATGATGACATCAGGACAAAAAAATATTTTTGGGTTTTGTTCGTCTTTGTGTTCCGGTTCGGGATCAAATGTCAGTTTTTCCAGAAACTCAATACAAACATCAGAAAATAGCATTCTTTGATCTGCAATATTTCAAGGTTAGTGCATTTCTCCTACTTCTTCAATTACTATCATATATCATTTCTATGCATATAATTAATAGAATTTAAGGTATCTCCTTTGTTATT
>MU224564.1:1152245-1200397 GCA_018584345.1 Thuja plicata
GTTGATTCATTTGTGCATTAACCCTTCTTTGGGGTTGATCAATTTGGATCTCCCATTTGTGCATTTGAGAACAAAAAGGAACATCTTATCTTCTCCTTAATCACAATTGCAATACTTAATCAATACAGTTCAATTAGGGTTAATGAATTCAATACATTCTAGGCAAATTAAAGGACAATTTATAGATCAACACTTTACATTTCAAGATAATCAATCAATAAATCAAATAAATAATTTTTATATTCTACATTTTGGTAACAACCCCTATTTTATACCTTACACTAACCATTGACCTAGTTGAAAATATTGAAAAACCCTTGTGTCATGTTTCCTAATGCAATTTTGGTCATAAAACCCTAAGCGCTGAAATGTCTTCTAATTTCATGTTACCTTTTTCACTTAAGTTATGTCTCTAATGGGTTCATTTTGAGTGGTCATGTTGATTAAAGTTTTCGATCCTAACACTGTGGTATTACATAATTATTTTAATCCAAAGTCTGCTGTGGTTTTAATTAAATTTTTTATATACCGGGCATTTCTATTTTGATCCTATGGATCACTTAATGGCTTAGTCCCCAAGATGCACGACATCTATCACTTAAGCGATTAAGTCTAAGCGATGTGTGTCCTAGTGGGGCCGGTGGTCGTAAAGGTTCTTAGCTAAATAGTGGGAAAGTCATGAAATAATCTACGATAGACTTAATATCTTAAAGGCAAAGTGTGCAACATCTAATGGATAAGCAATTAAGTGGTGTCGACGCGTGTCAAAGGAAGTGACGTGGGTCCGAACGTAGACACCATAAAGGTGACTAAAGTTCAAGAAGATCTAAAAGTGAGATTAATTTCTTATACCCAAGATGCATGACATCTATCGGTCAAGCCATTAAGTGGTGTTGACATTTGGCAGCTGGTGGACCCGGATGCTCAGAGCTAACGATAATTAAAGAACAGCTAACTTGTATTGCATTCGACGGTCAGCTTAATGGCTTAACTACAAAGTAATCAAAATCTAAGGAATAAGCCATTAAGTGGTGCTGACACATGTCCTAGTGGGGCCAGTTGAGGTCATAAAGGTGGAGTTAAAGGAGAAACATCTACAGAAAAGATTGACCATCAGCTTAATCGCTTGGAGGTAAAGTGCTCAGAATCTAATGGGTAAGTGATTAAGTCTGAGAAACATGTGGCATATCAAGTGGGTCCAGTACAACATGGAAGTAATGTTAATACTGTTGCAAGTGTAAAAGAATCTAACTCTTTGATTAAACACTTAAAGGTAAAGTGCTTGAAATATAAGGAGTAAGCAATTAAGCAGTGTTGATACGTGTCCAAGGTGAACAGTTGTTTTTGGGAAAATAAGATAGCCATCGGATGAAAAAGGTAATGCTTAAGATCTAAGGCTTAAATTCAAAGTTGTTAAAATAAGCTCAGTGAGCCATTAAGCTGCGAGTTTGAAGCAGGAAAATCGATTGCAGAACGTGTGGCCACTCTAGTCGAATTCAATACGAATGACTGATTTGATTGAAGCTGTAAAACTGGTTAATTTGACTTGGAGTCACAATAATTCACCAAAGTCATTCGAGTAAAGAATAGAATTGTAGAGATACTTAGCTCCACATGATAAAATTGTAGAATAGGTAAGTTTCCTCTGATTCAAAATTGTTCAGGTTCCTAGTAACATTTACAGTTCAAAAGGCTTTCAGTTTTATCATTTCAAATTACGAACTTCATCTTAGCAAAAAGCCTTAGGTTTAGAATGGCCCCTAGAATTGAAATTTCTGGAGAAGTAGATTATCAAAAGAGAAATGTTAGGGAGGATCTGTTGCAACAATTGAAAGGATCCATGGGAAATGCTACCCAAATCAAGATAATAGTTCCAACACATGCCCATTTCAAAATAGGAGAAGGCTTGTATGATTCGGGTAGATGGGAAAAAGATGTTAAAACCAGTTTTAATTGTCTTACCCTATTTAGAACTGCATATAGTCAAAGAAATGCTCCTACCCCAGATTGTAACATATGGGACTTGGATGTAGGAAAGCTAATAGTTCCTAGGGTGTTTATGGATACATATTTGTTCACTATGATTGCCAACACTTATGACAAAGTATCTAGGGTTGTCAGGGATACCAAAGGAAATGTGTTGTTGACTGTTTCAGCTGATGAAATTAGAAGAATATTCAAGTTGAGTGATACCTCAATACAAATGGATGATATTGACTTTGAATACTTTAAGGAAGTATACCAAACACAGAGGGAGTATTACAAAAATGAGGCTTTGAGAGGGTACTTTAACAAGATAGGAGACTTGATTGTAGTAGGGCCTAACACACTAGAGCCATTCAAGTTGGATTACTTCAATGGCAAGGCCAAGAAATTGTATAGTGCCCTGTGCTAGGTTCTAGGAATAGATGAAGAAGTAACAATGCCTATCCACATAATGCTCATGGTGGTTCAGATTCTAGATCCCCACCTATCAGTAGTTTTTGACTTTGCATCTTACATTGCCCAACAAATGCATGAAGGTTTGGCAGGAATCCAAGACAACAACATACTTAAACCAATGGGATGGTATTCCCTTATGATGCACATGTTCTTGTCTAATAATGCTGATTTCTTTGAGGAAGAAATGGAATTGACTAAGTTCCAGGGTAATGAAGATTTGCCTGTTCAGATGTGGAGTGTTGATCTATCATGGGATAGAAAAGAAGCAAGTTATGTTTACTTTGATAGGGTTTTTGCCACTTGGCTTAGGTCATTGTTGTGAAATCAAAATGCTAGGATCCACACTAATATGATGAGGCTTTTGAGACCTATGGAGTTTTCCCCAGAATTGAAGATTGCCCATAATTCTGGAGATTTGATTTTGCACCCTATTTCTACAGTAATAAGGGTTTATGGATTCAGGGGAACCCCTAATGTGCTGTCCTACAGAGTCCCTCTGAAGATTGGGATAGCAGAGATTATAAGACAATTGGGTGGACTACATGAGGAAGACCTAGCAGGCAAAATGAAGGGAGGCATTTTCCCTACCCTCACCAGAGCCCATCACTTCATCATAACAAAGGGTGGGTGGACAAAATTTGATAAGTATTTTTAACCTTATCAATTAGCAATATTTGTATCCAGTTGTGCTGATAAAGAAGATTTTATAATGGGTATGTTCAAAAAAAGAACTAAGTGCTTGACATTAGAGCATCATTTTAATTACCCAGAGGATATCATTAGAAATTTTTTTGACCTAGGTGACCAGGAGATCAGGAAGGAAAAGTGGCTATTGTACAAGAAGTTGTTGGACTTTGTACATAATTTTGACAAATCTTATGATCCTCTGAAGGATTTTTTCCCTTGGGCCAAGAAAATTGAGTCTTTGATGACTTTATTTGAGGGAATCATGCAAACCCTAAATGAGAAGAAAAAAAGGTTAATGGAAGCTGGGCCAAAAAAGACTCATGCTATTTTGAGTAAACTTCAGCAATGAAGAGTAGTCCCACCAGTGGATTATGTAGTATACAAGAGGAGAGGGTACACTACTATCATGCCCAAAGTTGATAAACCTTCTCATCATAAAGGAAAGAGGATAGGAAGTACTAGTGCCCAAGAAGTGCCCTCTCCCAAGAGACAAAAGGTGGAAGGAAAAGAGCAAGAGAGTGAGTTGTACTCTCGTTCCCAATCCCCTATGCATTTTGATGACCAAGCCATTGCTTAGCAATTGGTTTAATTGAGAAACACTGGTGAAGTTTTTGTTACAACCCAGGAGTTACAAGAAGGGATGCTAGACACCTAGGCATACAACTATTGACCTCACAGTGGTAGAATTCACAGGTAAAGAATTAGACCCTGTAACTAAGCAAGCCAATGAGGAGTTCTTGTCAGATGACAACTTTGTCAAGACTAGGGCATTCATTCAGTTTTTGTTGAGAATTCACATTGATGAATTCAATAATAAATGTTAAAAGCTATAGGAAGCTCAAACTCATTATACTAAAGATGAGACATAAAAGGAGGTTAAGCAGGAGCTAGTGTCTAGATTTGATAAGATCAGCCCTGAAGAGGGTAGAGAATTAGTCAATAAATAGGGAGTCCTCATCCTACCTCAGTGGGATTTAGCTGACGCAGTAGTCTTTGATGCTATCAAAAAAGATGCAAAACCACTGAGCACTGTTGGGACATCAATTGGTGCCCAGCTTAGTGAAGATCATGCAACCTTGGCAATCTGGTCATTGAAGAAGAAAGACAAAAGAAGGTTGAAGGAAGATGATAAAATTGAGGATACAGGAAGCCTCATTATCAAAAGAGTTTCTGATACTTCAGGAACTGGAGCAGAAAACCTTATCTTGCAAACAGCTAACCTGGGCCTGAGGGTGGCTGAGAAGGAGAAAGAAGCTTATAATAGCCTAAATCAAAAGTATGAATTTGTATTGAAGGCCTATAATGATAAAAGGGTTAAGTCCCTACAAAAGGATAACAAGATAGCAATTCTGGAAGGAAAGCATACAGCTCAATTTATGCACAAAGTGATGATTACTCAGGGACCTCACCAACCATCCTCATCTAGTCTATTTGTGACTTATCCCCCATCCCCTGCACCTTTAAGTCCTACTACCCAAGAGGCAATTGATGCTAAGAGAGAAGAGCTAGAAGCTTAAAAGAATAGGTTGATTAGTGAAAGATCAAGGTTGGAGGAAGAGGGCAAGAGGGATATTGAGGATTCCCCTACATACAAAGAAGATGAGAAATTGGTAAAGCAGAGGCGATCTAAAAAAATATACTCTAATCTCAAGAGGTGTTCCAGTGAAGCTAATCTTGCCAACCTCTATTTTATGGGGAAGAAGATTATCAGTATAATCAACAAACATGATGAAGACAAAGAGCATTAGGACTTGATAATTGATAATTGGAAGGTGAAGAAAGCAAATGTAAAATATTTCTATTCTACATCAAAGGAGAAAAATAATATTGATATCATTTTGACAACGACCTACAAATGCCTTAAATTAATGGCTGACTTAGATATCAAGAAGAATATGGTCATCAAAAGGATAGAGACCTTAAGAGGTGAGTTCTCCAGGGACAAATATGACATGTTTCCCAATATGTTCAAAAAGGATGGAAGAATAAAAAATGAAGCCTTGTGGCTAAGACAATTGAATGAAGCACTAACCAATAGGACAAACAGTATTATTACATTGGAAAACACAGGTTGGTTTGTGCTAACTATCGACATTCTCAACAAGTCCAGAGCATTTTTTGAAAAGGCAAGTGCTGATTGGGAAGAGTTCAACAGCCAGAAAGATGAGGTTCTCAACTTCTGTTGGCCGGATGATGAGGTGTTTACAACCTGGATTAGCAGGTATGGTATTGTCACTCCAATAATGGAAAGTGGTAGTATCAGAGTGATAGCAAGCACAAGTGATGCCTAGCTGTCTTAAAAAGGCAAGTGCAAGTTTTGCATCAACAAAGAGGATAAATCCTAGATGATAAGTACCTAACAACCTCAGGGAAGCTACAAGCATTCAGGCGGTCATAAGACAAAGGATTACATAACTTGTAACGAAGAACTGTTATTCTCTTTGCCTGATTTTTGTCTCATCTGTGAAATGTATTTTTGTCCTATAGCTTAGTCATCCAAAGCTTGTTACATCCTTATTTCCCAAAAGGATTCCAAGATCACTGGGGCTATATATAAGTAGCAAGTTGTAATATTTTAAGGATGATGGGGAAAATAAGACTATAAGGCAGACTTCTGAATTGTGTCTGGGTTTTGGTTTTGAATCTATTTGAATGTACTGATATCAGGCTTATACTAATAAAATACAATAGAATCTCCATTTTGACACCAATGATGTCTTTTTGCATTTACTGTTAGTTCTTGTATGTTTAATTTTTAAGGCATCTTGAATATATTGGTTATAAGGTAGCCATGTCATTATTTGTGGGTTGCTTTCAAGGAGAGTTTAAATCTTGCAGATAATTGCAGAGGGTTAGGGTTTATGAAGGAATTTGATACTGGGGTGTGAGGATGAGAAGATAGTTTGTAAGGCATTCCATCTAAGGTTTATTTGTATTTAAATTAATTATCCATGGTGAATTTATGTTTTATTCTGACTCTATACCCATGATTAGGCACTAGCCAAAATGCTGACAAGTGGTTGTTATCATCAATCCAATATTAATTAATCTTTATATTTCTACTATCTTAAATACATGTCTAGCTAATTGTATTCAGTAAAATTCACTTTAGTGATTCCTTGAAGAGAGAATCAATAGGTTAGCCTTCCTAAGCCTGGTGGTTTAAAAAGAAGAAGGATCATGAATCATTAATCCATTGTTAAAATTACTTAAAGATAGTACTCTATTGAAGGTACACCCGCCTGGGTTTGTGGAGCCCAAAGTGTAGAAGGATGTTCATCCTTGTTAATTAGCCTTTTCCCTATGAGAATCTAAATTGGGAATTGAAGAGTCAAGCATTCATTGTTACATACTGATTCTACAAGACAAATTGGCAACTCTACTGAGGAATCTTGTGATATTCTAAGAGTCATGTTCATGAAAGAATTTGTTCTTGCAATATTGAGAATTAGTTTGTTCTTCCTCATAGTAATTAAAGGAGTTTGTTCTTCTTATCTGTTGTGGCACACTATTTGAAGGTTTTGATCCTAAAAATGATACAAATCTTGTCTTAGATGGAATAACTGGTAGTTACAAAAACTCTAATCTAGTCCCTTGTTTGTTTTCAAAAGAAAATCCACTGGGTGGAAAAGATTTGCAGTAATACGGGAAGTGAAGAACCATTTTCTTGATGTTACCAGGTGAGGAATTATCAAGAAATTTTGTTTTCAAATCTCATTTCTATAAAAGGAAACCTGAGTTAGGACAAGGCACTTGAATATATATATATATATATATTTCCTCTTAAAAGAGGTGGCGACTCTAACCTCTATGTACTCCAGTGTTGCACATTAAACATTTTGAAAATATTTGTCTGTTCTAAAGGATGAGTCGACAAAGGAATACTAGATCATACTTTAGACAAAATCCTGAAATGGATGTTAGAGAGGAGCTCCATATGCCTCAAAGGAAACAATGGTCCAAAAGAGGGACATTGAAGCATGATTCCCACCATACCTCTAAAGGGAGGATGGAAAATCCCATTCCAGAGAGGAATTCATCTTCATTCGAAGATGCATGACCCATGGGACCAACTGACACTTACAGAGATAATGTTAAATTTGATCCCTTTAGGGATGGAGAAAATACTGATATAGGTTTCTTCCCTGCAGAAGAAAATCTTGCTCCACCAGAAGAGACCTCTGCTGCTGAAACAACTACATATGATTTTGATAAGTTGCAAGAGGAGATTGTGGCTTTAAAGAGGAAAAATAAAGAACAAGAAAAGGAAATAGCTAAAGCAGAGGAGAAACATGGGCAGAAGATATATGAATTGTTATTAGAAAGAGAAGACCTCTTGGCTGAAACCAGGAGGAATGACCTTAAGGCTAAAAGCCTGAATCAAGAAGTCAAAGGTTTGGATCCATAATTATTTGGAGACTTTAATGATTTAAGGAATAAAGACCCAAATAAGATTTCAAATCATGACAAGGATGAGTTTGAGAAGGAAGGACCTGTCATCGGGCAATTATTCCCATATGAAATTGAACAAAATGCAAAACTTAAAATGACTTCTAAGGATGCCCTTGACAAAGGTAAGCAAAAGCTATTGGTATTAGCATAAATGAGCCTAAGCAAAAAGTATCCATCCCAATAGGAATATCCAAAGTTGATATTGAGCTGGAACAAGCTAGGAAAGCCAAAGAGGATTTAGCCAAGCAATTAGAAAAGTTGGAATTAGAAGCTGCTGCAGCTGACATGAGAATGAAGATAACTTTACTTCATGCTACTACTAATACCACTGCAATTAGTTCTATGCATGTGAATCAAAGGGTACAACAACCAAATCCATCTATTGATCCTAATGTGAAAAATCAAGGTGTTGGCCCTAAAGTTTAAAGCTGTGGAAAGAATTCAAATATTAAAAATCTTGGCCTTGGTGTAACTACTCAACCTGTGGATCTTGGTCTGAATGTACAAACCTCTAATCGAAAGCAAGTTTTTCCCCCACCCATTCAGCATCAGGAAGGAGCTACTGGACAAAGTGATAATAATACAATTGGAAATTTCTAGAGAAGGCTTGTTCACATGAACTGGTATAGAGCCCTATTTTTTGAAGGCATTCTTGGTCACCCCAATGTGATCCCCAATGAGGTAAGAGATAAAATTCCCAAGTTCACTGGAAATAATGTTGTTACTTGTGAAGAGCATCTAAAATCTTTTAGTGGAAAAATAATTGACTTTGAGATTGAAAATGAGGATGTTATTATGAAGCTTTTTGTCTAGTCATTAACAAAAGATGCTAGGGATTGGTTCATAAATTTACCAAATGATGGTATTGCCTCTTGACATGAATTTGTAAAGTCTTTTAGGGAATAGTGTAGAGAAAATGTAAATTCTGGATACATGTTAAATGAGTTCAACAACATTAAAAAATTCCCCAATGGAGGTATGGCTGATTTTAATAGTAGATTTCAAAAGGCCATGAATAAATTGTTCCAAGTCTTGAGGTTAGATGAAGAAGTATGCCTTACCACTTATATCAATGTTGCTAATGGAAAAATGTCCTACCTACTTAGAGATAAAAATCCAGCAACCTTAAGGGATGCTTATAAAATAGCAATTAACATTGAGAGTAATAGAAGAGCATCAGGGAAATTGGGGAAGAGGGAAGACAATAAACTTTGGAAAGAAAAGGGGTCAACCAATAAAAATGCTAAAGAAGATGATACTGTGGATAAATTGGTAAGTGCAGTGAAAGACCTTGCTGCTAAAATGGATAAAAATGATAGAGGAGGGTACCGTGATAATAAGTATACTAACCAAAGATTTGAAAAATAGCCTAACCTGAGAGACTACCCTTACAAGACTAATTGGAATAATAGAAAACCAGTCCCTGATGGACAAGATAAACCAAAATCCAAGGAGACCCCAGACCCCCTAAAAAGGAATAGTGCCAACTATGTTGAGAACACTCCCTTGTGTGATGCCTGTAATATGCCACATTCTTCCTTTCAATGTGTAGTAGCCTAGGCTCTATTTGATCAAACAAAAGAAAGGGAACAAGAAGGCCCTGCTATCAATATGTTCACAATGAGGAAACCATACCCATGGTTTTCTGATATTGCATCATCTTCTAACAATTCGTGTATAGGAGATAATTCCTTTTTTAAGAATCAATTACTAAATCGACCCTATGAAAGTGACCAGGATGAAAATGTCTCACAAGAAACTATAAATACAGTGAGGAATGATAGCTCATAGTCTCATTTTAGGATTCCCACTGATGAAGAAAAGAGGTCTTTGACTATTGCAGCAATTAATCAGGCAAGAAATGCTTACAACTTAAGAAATAGAATAGTGCAACTAGCTCAAGGTAAACCTGTCCCTATTGACGTCAAAAGGGAATCACCTAGAGTTACCAAGGATTTCCATGTCAGGGAAGATACGAGTGAAAATCATGAAAAACAAGTAGGGTCTTCTTTTGATCACACTAGAAATGAAGAAGCAAGAGAGGAACTAGTACCTAATGAGAAATCCAAAAAATTGAAAAGGATGAGTGATATGTCCTTTGAATTGCCCCTTTTTGACATGAAACATGCTCTGACCCAAATGAAAGTTTCAGTCCCACTTATGGAGATTCTGAAGTTAAAAGAACACAAAGAGGCTGCTCTGGCACTTTTAAAAGGGATAGATGATGTATTTGTTCCAAACCAATAGGAAATACCATTGACACCAAATGATACTAGGAAAGACAACCCACTGATGAAAGGGAAAGAAAAAAGGAAAGAATTTTCCAATATATGTATTGGGAACATAATCACTCAAGAACCATTATCTATTGACTCGTTCTATGTCACCTTAATGGTAAATAATTTCTTGGTAAAAAACTTCATGATTGATTATGGAGCTGCAGCTAATGTGATGTCTTATCATGTGATGAAATTGGGCATCCAGGTCACTACATCAGCTGGAAGTTGTTATGCTATGGACAACAAGGAAGTTCCTGTGATAGGAACATTGAAAGACATTAAGGTGAAAATTGCTGCTTTCCCTGAAGAAACTTACAGAATGGATATAGTGGTAGTGGATACTAAACCATATTATGGTATGCTTCTATTAAGGCAATGGGCAGTAGTAGTAGGTGGGAAAATGCAGCTAGATTTGTACCATGCCACTATCCCTGTAAAGAGACATGAGGTCAAGTTGTACAGGGAACCCTGGTCATCTATTATGGTTGAGCTGGTTCCACTTGAGCAATTAAACTGTTACATAAATGTTGATATGGAAAATTTTATTGTTGAAGAAGTTAAGCCACAACTAAAAAACACTAACCCACTAGTGGATGAATTTTTGTTGCAACAAAATGGTTTATGGAAAATGTACTTTGATGGAGGATGCTCAAAAGAAGGATCTAGAGCAGAAGTTTTGTTTATTTCCCCATTAGGTATCACATTCAAATACTCTTTCTTGCTGACTTTCCAATGCACAAAAAATACTACCGAGTATGAAGCCCTGATCTTGGGAATGGATATTGCTATCAAGCATGGTATTAAGTGTCTAAAAGTTCATGGAGATTCCCAGTTAATTATATCTCAGATTAGGGAGCAGTATGCTGCTAAAGATGGCAAACTAAAATTGTACAAGTATGTTGTCTAGGATAGGATAGAATTCTTTGATGCTTTAAATATCTTATAGGTAAAGAGATCAAATAACATAATGGCAGATTTCCTGGTAAATGTTGCTCTGAAAAATAATGATGCTACTCTTACTAGTATGTTTGTGATTGAAGTGAAAAGTAGGCCTACAGTTCCTAAAAATATTCATAATTGGTAAGTATTTGAGGATGATGATGATATCCTTAGGTTTATCCAGTGTGTGGATCAATATGATGGTTAGAAAATTGATTGTGATTCTCTAATATCAGTTGTGAGCAATAAGGAGTATATCTTTGATCAAGAATTCATCCAATTGGATACTAATCACATTCCCAAAGGGTTGGTTGAATTGGAAGGTATTTTCAGCATAAACCACAACTATATGACTCAGAAGTCTAATGCCAAAGTGGGAGAGTTAGAGGAATTTAATTTGGGATCTGAAACATCTCCCCAATTAGTTGAAATTGGTAAAAAATTGGACAACAACGTGAGACAGAATATGATAAAATTGCTGAAGAATTATAAACATGTGTTTGCATGGTCATATGAGGATTTGAAAGCCTATAGAAAAGACTTATTTTAGCATGATATCCCCTTGAAAGAAAGCATTAAACCATTCAGACAAAAACAAAGGTCAATCAATCCATTACTGGCTACCAAAATGCAGGCAGAACTGATGAAGCTGAGAGATGCAGGCATAATCAAGCCTATTAGAAATTCACCTTCGGTCTCTAATTTAATCCTAGTAAGAAATAAAAATGGGGATATAAGGTTATGTGTTGATTTCATAAATTTGAACGTAGCCTCATTGAAGGATAACTATGGGTTACCTAACATGGAGGCTATGTTGCATAAAGTCACTGGGTGTGATTTGTTGTCTAGGATGGATGGATTCTCAGGGTACAAACAAGTGCTGGTTAAAGAATCTGAGCAATTCAAACCAACATTTACTACCCCTTGGGGCACTTATGTGTATGCTCGTATGCCATTTGGGTTGAAAAATGCTGGTGCAACTTTTCAAAGGGCTATGGATGTAGCTTTCAAAGAACTTATAGATGTTTTGATGGTAGTGTACCAAGATAATTTGACAGCTTTCTCAAAAAGAGAAGAGGATCATTGCAATTACTTGGAAAAGGTGATGATAAAGGCACTAGAATATGGGGTGTCTCTAAACCCAAAAAAGTGTCACTTTACTTTTACTGAGGGGAAACTTTTGGGGCACATAGTATCAAAGGAAGGGGTAAGGATAGATCCTGCAAGAGTTGAAGCCATCCAAAAGGTACTTACTCCCAAGAACTTAAAAGGTATACAATCATTTCTAGGGAAGATTAATTTTGTTAGGAGATTTATTGCCAAATTTGCAGAACTAGTTAAATCTATTGTCAAACTACTGAAGAAAAATGTGAAGTTTGAATGGGACCAAGGGACACAGTCAGCTTTTGAAAAAATAAAAAGGGATATTCAAGAAGAACCAGTCCTTGTGTCCCCTAGTTACACCAAGCCCTTTTCCTTGTTTATGTTTTCTTCCTTTCACACTATTGCAGTAGTCCTCTTGCAAAAGGATGGTGAAGGATTTGAACATCCCATCACATTTTTTAGCAAGTCATTGCAATCAGCTGAGTTAAACTATCAGCTGATGGAGAAACAAGCCTATGCTCTGGTAAAGGCAGTCAAAGATTTCATACCCTACCTGGTATGTGCAAAGGTAAATGCTTATGGTCCTCATGTTTCTGTCAAGGACATCATTGTTTAGAATGAAGGAACAGGAAAAAGATATAAATGGATAAGCAAAATTCAAGAGTTTGATCTAGACATCCATATCACTAAATTGGTGAGAGGACTAGGTTTGGCAAAGTTGATGACAGAAGAAAAATTGGACTTGGTCCAAGTTAATAGTGTTGATACAAATGATAATTGTTTGACAAGTATTCAAATACAACCCTGGAATGTCAATATTGTATATTTTCTAAAAAATGCTAGATGTCCAGATAACTTGAATGACAACCAAAGGAGGAGTTTGAGATTGCAATCTCATAAATATGTTTTTTTGCATGGTGACTTGTTATGGAAAAATAGATATGGGATCCTATTAATATGTCTTGAAAAAGGTCAATCAGAGAAGGTATTGAAATAAATGCATGCTAGAATATGTGGAGGGCACTATTCGGCTAGGTCAATGACTCATAAAGTTCTAAGAGCTGGATGCTACTGGCCTTGTTTGTTTCAAGATGCTTACACTTTTGTTAGGAAATGTGAGCCATGTCAAAGATTCTCAAGCAAGATGAAGTATTCAGGAGCATTATTGTTGAACCTTTTAGTAGCAAAGGCTCCCTTTGCTATGTGGGGAATGGACTTCATAGGAGAGTTTGCTGAGAAATCAAGTGGGGGGTATAGTTGGATTCTGTTGGTAGCTGATTATTTTACAAAATGGGTAGAGGCAATCCCAACTAAGAGAGAAAAAAACACTATGGTTATTGAATTTTTGATGGATAATGTAATTACAAGATTTGGCGTTCCCCTCAAATTTGTAATGGATAATGCCACGTGCTTCAAGTCTGAAGAATTTACTGACTTTTCCTCCGATATGGGAATTGTTATGTCTGATTCATCCCCATACCACCCTCAAGCCAATGGTTACACAAAATCCAGTAACAATAATATTTTACAAATCTTAAAAAGGACCTTGGAAAGAAATAAGAGAGCTTGGAATAATAAATTGAAATTTTCCCTTTGGGCTGATAGGATCACTGTCAAGAAGGCCACTGGGAAATCCCCCTTTGAGTTGGTTTATGGTGTTCAGTCAAGAATGCCTGTCAACAATTTGCTCCCAATTTATAAGTTTATCCAAGATGAAGAGATGGAAGTTTCTGAACCTATGGAAGAAAGGATGGTTCAGTTGGTAGAATTGGATAAAATAAGGTGAGAAAGCTAGAGAGAAAATATTAAATTGCTACAAAAAATGAAGTATCTTTTTGACAGAAGAGCAGATGAGAGAAAATTTTAGCCTGGTGATTTTTTATTGCAATGGAATAGTAGGGTTGAAGACAAAGGAAAACACAAAAAGTTTGAGTAACTATGGATAGGGCATTTTTTCATATCCTTGATCTTTGGAAAAGACTCTTATTTCCTCAAGAATATGGATGATGAAGAACAGGAATTGCCAGTGCATGGACAGTTTCTAAAAAATTTCTTCAAATAATTCTTCTTTTCCATGCATAGTAGTATGTATTATATGTACAAGTGTCTTTATTTTATGTTGTGTGTTTGCTTCCAGTTGTAGGTTAGTCTGGTTTGTGGTCTGCTTCCCTAGAGATTTGTGGTTCTTGTTATAACCTATCGTTTAAACATCCTCAGAGAGAGCCACTGTTGGTGCTATTTCATGTTGGAAATATGCCTTGTAAAATTTTAAGGTCCCCTGTCATTCATGTTACCCAAGGGTTTAAAATCATGGTTAAAAATTGTTCTCATGCCTCTACAAATTCTGTTCTAACCATTGACCTAGTTGAAAATGTTAAAAAACCCTTGTGTCATGTTTCCTAATGCAATTTCAGTCATAAAACCCTAAGCGTTGAAATGTCTTCTAATTTCATGTTACCTTTTTCACTTAAGTTATGTCTCTAATGGGTTCATTTTGAGTGGTCATGTTCATTAAAGTTGTCGATCCTAACACCGTGGTATTACATTATTCTTTTAATCCAAAGTCCACTATGGTTTTAATTAAATTTTTTATATATCAGGCATTTCTATTTTGATCCTACGGATCACTTAATGGCTTAGTCCCCAAGATGCATGACATCTATCACTTAAGTGATTAAGTCTGAGCGACGCATGTCCTAGTGGGGTCAGTGGTCGTAAAGGTTCTTGGCTAAATAGTGGGGAAGTCATGAAATAATCTACGGTAGACATAATAGCTTAAAGGCAAAGTGTGCAACATCTAATGGATAAGCGATTAAGTGGTTTTGACACGTGTTAAAGGAAGTGACGTGGGTCCGTACGTAGACAGCATAAAGGTGACTAAAGTTCATGAAGATCTAACAGTGAGCTTAATTTCTTATACCCGAGATGCACGACATCTATCAGTCAGGACATGATTAATTGGTGTTGACATCTGGCAGCTGGTGGACCCGGATGCTTAGAGATAGCGATAATTAAAGAACAATTAACTTGTTTTTCATCCGATGGTCAGCTTAATGGCTCTGGGGTCACGACGTGGCAAAGATAGCCACAGAATTCAAGGCAAGTACTCTAGATCTGGGCGAATAGGCAGAGGCGGCCAAATACCTCCAAGTCGACCTCAAGGACATTGATGAGGATGGAATCGCCCAACTCCTAGAAATATTCAAAAATAGTAAGGAGCAATAAGGTTCTCTAAATTCTGAAGATTTTCACCAGCAGAGTATATTTTGAATATTCTTTATTCTTTGAGCACAAGATCCCAGATCCTAGTGTTTGGGATCCAACAATTTTGTATTCTTTTGACAACCTGCGTCCAGGTTCCTCGGAGCCGACCGGTCATTATCAGGCAATTAATAAGGGTGTCATAAAGTAGGTGAGCCCAACAAGGCACGTCAGATTGAGGGATGGTTCTGACAGGTGGTCTTCCCAAGGCGCCGCTCCAACATTAAACACCTAGTGCATCGAAGATAGTGAGCCACTTTTACATTGATGAGGCATGTAGCCTCAAACCCTAGGGAACAGATTGCTTCTATTCTTTCTCTGGCTCTCTTCTCAAGGCTGATTCTTCCATACTATTTTTCTTTCCTTATTCTTCTAACATCTCATACATTTGTTCTTCTCGAGGTTGTTGTAATGTGGTGCAGGTAGTACCAGCCACTGGAAATTGTATTTTATTGATTGAATGTAAAGTTAAGTTAGGTTAACTTTAGGGAAAATATGTGTATAAATAACAAGTCCACCCTCATTCCAAAGGTCGGAAGAATTGATGATTTTGTAGTCCATAGAATTTTAGCCTTCCATTTCTTGTAGTTGCAGAGCTCAATGATCAGTAGTTCTTAGAAGCTCTTAGTGGATAGATGCTCCCTTGGAGCCATTATTGTACACACCAGTGCTGCTAGAAAACTTGTTAATGAAGAAAGAAGAGTTCTGGAAATAAAGTTGTTAGCATTCTGATCTCTGGATTAATGTTCTTTTGTGCTGTATTTTTATGATGTCCCTTGCTCTAATGTTTTAAGTAGATTAATGACCTTCTTTCACCCTCGCTATTGAATATGTATGAATGGATGGTTCTATATGCATTCAGTATTTAGTCTGGCATGTTAGAGCATGGTTGATGTTTTAAATGTATTAGCATACCTATAGGTAGAATGAGTACTCTCTAACCCTAGTCTATCTTTTGAAGTTTCTTTGATAATCCAAATTCTTGCAGGAAACCCCAACTTACCAAAATCCCTAGAGAAGACGAGCCAATAAAATCAGCTATCCCCCTGAACAAAACAGTCACACTCCAACTTAGCTCCCACACTGTCGAGACCCGACTCTCACGTGCTTGAAGGACTAGAGAATTTATTCCCCAGACAACTTTTACAGGTGAAGTTGGCCGGTACCCCAGTACCTGGTGACAACTTACACTCTGTTGGCGAACCGGTCACAAAGTCCAGTCAACAGTTGGTACCTTGATAGACAATGAAGTTGTAGATAAGATTCTAATATCTTTAACCATATTTTACTATAAGAAAGTTTCTACTATTGAGGAATTGAGAACTATAAGAGACATTTCTAGAGAAACTTTGGCACATAGAATATGCGCCTATGAGATGACTACAATTAGTAAGGAACATCCAAATTTTGAGACTGTATTTAAAGGAAGTGTGACTAAGTATAACTATGTGTGTGTGTATTTGGGTACCTATTGGAAACAACACAAACACTCAATAGGTCATTGCATTAGTTCAAATGGTTAGATAAAACGTTGAAAACCACTAATATCGGCCTATTGCCTTCTAACTAGAAAGAGTGTGATTAGTTGCATATTTATCCCTCAGAAAATGCTACAAATTAGTGACCAATACTATTCTAGCATGAAGGATTTGATTCAAATTTAAACTAAAAAGATGGAAAAGCATTTATTTTAGCTCTAAAAGATGGATTTAAAACAATGTAAAAGCATGGAATGAAAGATGAAATATGATTCTAAGAGTAATCCAACAACATAACAATGTAATTTTTATCTAAATGTGGAGGCTTATTTGCTCTCAAAACAAGCTTCTATTTATAGAAGAATGGGAGAGAGAGGGGGGACAAGATGAATTAATGAGGTGAAGACCTCATTAATGGAGGTGTAAGAAGCATTAATGCCCAAGGCATTAATAAGGCATTGGCTTAAGGTCTTCTCATTAATAAGGCATTAATGAAAGCCTTTAAGAAGCATGGGAGGATGGCTTGAGAAGGTGGACCTTAAGAAATTCTAGCTTGAGAAAGTGGACTTTCTCAAGTGGGTGGAGTTGCTAAGCATTCCTTAATGGAATGTGACAACATTAGGAGGAGGGTTAGAGAAGAATCTAGGATTAGGATTAGATTAGCATGGGTGAATGGGTTGAGAAGGGTTAGAACCCAGGGTAGAAGTGGTTGAGATAGGTTAGGTTGGGGTTTAGGGGAATATTAATAAATGAAATAAACTTATTTAATTCATTTAGAAATATAGGAATTAATTATTTAAACAATGAAATTGCTTTTTAATAATTAGGGAACTATAGCCATTTTAATTAATTTAAATAGGCTAGGGGAATGGGTTATTTTACAAGTGGGTATTTGATTTAGGGATTTATTTAATTCCTTTATAATTAAATACTATAGCCATATTTGATTTTGGTTTGATTTAATTGGTTTAATGATTTAAATTGTATGGCTATAATAGTTAATATAATTCAGTGATAAAAATCACCTAGGACATTAAATTGATTTGAAGAATTATGCCAAGCAGTAACAGGGTCGTTTGGACATAATTGAGGGTATGATCACACTTAGGGAAAATAGGGTCCATAGTTGGAACATACCAAATTTAGGTGGTTACAATAAATAGGGAGAAATATCTATAAAGATAAAATTCAAATACTATGCTAAATATTGGGAAGAGATCATGGAGGAAGAGAGGAAGATTGATGAACTTATAGCTTTGATTGTGAGAAGACTACCTAAGGGCTCTGATAGTTATGAAGGAAAGTTACCTTTGAAATGCTTCAATTGTAATAAGATTGGTCATATTACATCTAGATGTCCAAACAAAAACTATAAGGATAGTAGAGACAAGTCTAATAAATATCATCCAAAGAGTCATAAGATTTGTTATGCTACTGAAGAAGGTGTAACCGATGATGAGTCTGCTGCTAGTGAAGATGAAATTGTGTTTATTGTTATTAAAGAAGATAATCCTAATGAAGAGAAAGCATTTGTTTCACGAGTTGTTAAAAAATATGAATGGGTTATTGATAGCGGATTCTCACATCATATGACTAGTGATAAGGATAAGTTTATGAAGCTTGAAGACTATGATGGTGGTATTGTTAGATTTGGTAACAATGCTCCTTGTTTGATTAAAGGAAAAGGATCTATCACTCTTGATGGTAAAAACAATACTAATGATGTCTTGTATGTTGAAGGTTTAAGTCATAATTTTTTGAGTGTTGGATAGCTATTGGATAAAGGTTACAAATTGGAATTCATGGATGGAATCTATAAGATCATCAAGTATACAAGAAATCTTGTTGCATCAGGTACACAAACTGTTGGTAATCTATTTCATTTGAAAATTGTTGAAAATAAATGTTTGATTGATAAGATATATGGTAGTTGGTTATGGCATAGAATATTGTCATGTGAACTTTAATAATATGGTGAAATTTAGCACTATTAATGTTGTAAGAGATTTTTCTAAACTGATGAAGCCTAACAATATGTGCAAAGAATGTCAATTGGGTGACTGACTAGGTCTACTTTCAAGAATAAGACATATTCTTCAAATGAATTGTTGGATTTTGTTCATACACATCTATGTGGTCCTACTAAGACAAGAAGCTTTTTTGGATAAATATATTTGATGCTATTTGTTGATGACTATTCAAGAATGATGTGGATTACATTTATGAGAGAGAAATAAGAATCTTTTTAGAAATTTCTGATATTCAAGATGATGGTAAAAATAGAATCTAGAAAGAAATTAAAATGGATAAGATCAGACAAAGGTGAATAATTTACATCTGGAAAATTTTATGCATTTTGTGAATAAAATGGGATAAAGAGACAAACCTATGCTCAGTGAAACCCACAACAGATTGGTTTTGTTGAGCGAAGGATTAGGACTATCGTAGACATAGCTAGGTCTATGATGATTGAAGGAAAAGTTTCATAGATCTACTGGGGAGAAGCAGTGTGCATTGCAGTATATACTTTTAACCGAGTACATATTAGAAAAGAAACTAGTAAGACTCCTTATGAACTATGGTAAGTCCATATTCCTATAGTGAAGTACTTTAGAATTTTTTATAGTAAATTCTATGTTAAGAGAAATGACAATATTGGAAAGTTTGATCCAAAAAGTGACGGAGGAATATTTCTTGGATATTCTACAAAGAGAAACACATATAAATGCTATAACCACATACTGAAATAGATTGTTCAAAGTGAAAATGTCAAAGTTTATGAAAATATACAAAGATCACAAAGAACTCACTGGTATGACATAGCTAAAGAAGATAATCAAATTATAGAAGTGAAAAATCAGACTCGGGATGGATCAAAAAAGCAGAAAAAACCTATGGAAAATGAATTAGTTATTGACGCCGAAGGGTATACTACACAAACTACACCGAAGAATCCATAGTATGTAAGGATTAATCATTCTGAAGATGTCGTTATTGATGCTAAAAATAGAGGTGTTCAAACTAGAGGAAGAATTGCTAGGGGTGAAACATGTTTTATATCTGAATTAGAGCCTAAAAATATAAAAGAAGCATGTAATGATATAAGTTGGATTAAATTAATGAAAGAAGAACTTGATCAGATTGAGAAAAACAAGACTTGGATCCTTGTTCCTAGACCTAGTGACAAAAATATGATCTGTACAAAATGGATATTCAGAAACAAGCTGAATGAAGATGGTAAAGTCATTAAAAAAAAAAGATTAGTATGCAAAGGATATTCACAAATAGAAGGTATTGACTTTACAGAGATCTTTTTTCTTGTAGCTATACTTGGATTTGTTATATTATTTCTTGCATATGCAACTTACAGAAAATTTAAAGTCTATCATATGGATGTTAAGTCTGCATTCTTAAATGGTGAACTAGAGGAAGATGTTTATATTGAGAAGCTTGATGGTTTTACTCTAACTAAGGAAGGTGACATGGTTTACAAATTGGAGAAATATTTGTATGGACTAAAGAAAGCTCCTAGATCTTGGTATGTCAGATTGGACAAGTATTTGACAAAGATTGGTTTCAGCAAGGGTATTGAAGATAGTAACTTATATTTTAGAATAACTGATGATAATATCTTGATTGATGAAGTATTTGTTGATCATAATATATTTAGTGGTAATGACACGATGAGTAGAGGTTTTGTTGATTAAATGAAAAAATAATTTGAGATGTTTATGATAGGTGAGATGAAATTCTTTCTTGGATTGAAAATTACACAGTTGGATAAAATAATTTTCATCACATAGTCCAAGTATGTCAGAGAATTATTAAAGAAATTTGGTATGGAAAATTCAAAACCAGTAGGAACTCATATGGTTACTAATGACATGTAACTGATTGAATTTTTGAAGATGTTAAGCTGATCACCGAAATGCAGAAAGATAATGCAAGACATTAAATCAGTTAATGGATTGTATTGTCATTAATGTCAACTTGATATAATCTGATCAGTTATATTCAAAGTGTCAAAGACTTTAGAGAATCAAAGAGATAAATATTATGCTTTCAATAATGCATAGAAGATAAGAATTCACTACGTGACTTCAAACACTGACGGATAGTGGAACCCGACGGATATAGATCATCGAAAGTTAAGTCACAGTGATGCACAAGCAAACAAAACAATGAGAATTATTGAAGAGCAGAATCACAAGCATTACCGACGGCCAGAATCATATTGTAACCCAATGAACAGACAAGCCCAAAGGAGAGACAAGCCCAAAGGAGAGACAACCCTAATGGATAGACAACCCTGAAGGAGAAGCTCGAGGAGAAATGGAGTGTTGACTGAAGCTATGAAAGAGTTAAAACATCAAAATTAACTGAAGTTTAGAAATGACAAAATATCTAGCTGGCAGAGGTAAATATAGAGTTAACTGGTAGTTATCATTGTTTTCATCAACAAGATAAAGCCAGAGATAAGTAAAAGATTTAAAGTTTTTTTGTCCAGTTGACAAGAATATTTCTACGAGATAAAACATGAGTTTTTCTTTAAATCTGATTGGCAATAATTGTGGATCATGCCATGATCAAGAAAGTCAAGAACCTAGAAATGGTGATTTCATGTCTATAAAGAGACAACTCAATTCTTTATGAATTAAGCAAGGGGAGTGAATAGAAAAATGATGTTAAAGAGAAACTGGTGAAGAACAAATTCATGCAGTCCTAATCAATCAAGCTGAGGAAAGAGATAGAGATTTCTATAGACACCAAGAAATAGAGGAACATAGCATCACCAAGCAAAAAGTGGAGCAAAGGTATTGAAATGATTTATTGATCACAAAGATATTACAATAGAATTGAAAATCTATAAGTCTAAGTTGTATATGTGAATAGATCATACAATTTAACAATTGTTATAGAAAGTCTCTTAACCGAGCAGGATTTAAAGATCCTTTCTATATTGAGATATGTCCCAAGGAGTATCAAAAAGTTTGATCATGAAGATAGCATGAGATGCTAGATACCATTTGAAAAACTACACTGGGTTTGGTCATAGAAGGTAGCATAGAGATGCCCGATATCAAGTGACAAACTATTCTACTAAATCCTCTAACAAGGTCACACCTAACAGTGTGTTTGTAACCTTTAACAGGGTTGGCTCTTCACCAAGCTCACTTCAGAAGAGTGAAAATTTTGGGTTACTAGTCCCAAGTGGTTTTTCCCTTAACAAGGTTTCCATGTTAAAAATCCATGTGTCAATGTGTTTATGAGTCATTACTTTAGTGTTTTTCATTACACACAACTAATCTGGATTGATCGCTATACTCTAAGTAATTTACTATTTTTTGGTAAATGAAAGACTATTATTTGGTAAACTAAAAGAATAAGGTTTGACAGAGCATTCTGAGTTGTAGTAATTTGATAAGTATATTTGAAGGCATTCATCTTATAGCACTGAAGATAACTAGAGGCTTAATATTGTGGTACTAAGTTTTTGGGTTGATTAATTGGAATATTTTTGAGGCCACTGATTCACCCCCCCTCTTAGTTATTAATAACACTTGGTATCAAAGCTTGTGTACTTAGAAAGGGCATTTAATAGCTCAAGAAAAATATCACAAGATGAACAGATGAGATGTGCCCAAGTTAAAAAAAGACAATTTCACACCATGGCATAGAAGAATAAGACTCCACTTATCAGGTATTGGTAATGATATTACTCAACACCTTGATATTGAATATGTGTTTCTTACAGGACCTCACACTCTTGATGAATTAATAGAAAAGAATGAGCATAATTGCATAATGATAGAACTTGCTTCCTTACTCTCCGATGATGAGTTTGAAGATGTCAAAACCTGGACCTCTGCAAAGAAAATGTGGGATAAGTTGAAACTAGTTCATGGAGGAGATGCTAATGTACTAGATCCAAGGCAAGAATCCTTCGAGGGAGGTTTGATGGCCTAAGGATGAAAGAAGGAGAAAATATCACTCATTATAGTTGCCCAATAAAAGAGGTAGTCAATGCTATCTGAGGAGTTGGAGATACACTTGAAGAGGAGACAGTGGCAAGTAAAATCTTAAGAACCTTACTTCCTGTATATGTTATTAGAGTTTCTTCTATACAAGGAATGAGAGAATTTACAAACAATACAGTTACTCTAGATAGTATGATTGGTAGACTGATTTCATTTGAGATGAATAACTTTGATGATAGTGTCTTATCATCTATCAAATCTATAGCCAAATCTTCTTTGAAAATAAGTAAATTAAGTCATAGACACTCTATTAGAAATGACAGTGAAAGTGATAATGATGATCAAGATATTGATGAGATTGAAGCACTAATGGCAAGAAGATTGCAGAGAGGCAAAGGTAAATACAAAAATTACCACTTGTATGTTTTAATTGTAAATAGGTTGGAGACTTTGCTGCAAGATGTCCTAACAGAAGAAAAGATGACAGAAGTAATGACAGATCATATTAGAAGAAGTTTGATAGAGGTGATAATAGAGATTACCGAAGAAACTAACAATCTGACAAGAGAGATACACAAGACTACAAGGACAAAGGGAAGAAGAATTATTACCTAGATGAGAAAAGAGCTGATGACACTGACACCGAATCTAAAGAAGACATTGAGATGGTATTTATAGAGATGAAGGATGACTCAGATGAAGAAGAAGAAAGGTATGAAACTGCACTCATCTCTAAGGTTAGTATGAATGATGTCTAGATCATAGATAGTGGCTACACTCACCACATGACCGGTGATAAGCAAAATTTTGAAATTTTTGAATACTATAATGGTGGTTCAGTAAGAATGGGTAATAACACCTTGTCCAGTTGAAGGTAAAGGAACCATAGTGTTAAATAAATTGATCAAATGTGAAAATGATTACTAGGTAAAAGGAATGAATAATAATTTTTTAAGTGTTTCACAGCTGAACAATACAGGTCACAGAGTAGCATTTGAAAATAAGAAGGCACATATCTTCAATGAATCAGGAAGGCTGATCGGAACTAGTGAACAAACAAAATGTAACCTTTTCTATCTTGATGATATTAGCACCACTTGTTTGATGGATAGAAATGAAGACATCTGGTTGTGGCACAAAATATTGTGTCATGTGAACTTTAACAATATTATAAAGATAATCAATAAGAGAAAAGTCAGAGGCTTACCGAGCATGACTAATCCCAAGCATATCATGTGCAAGAATTGTCAAAAAGGTAAAATGACAGAGTCTAGTTTCAAGACTAAAGCCCATACAGCTAATGCAATTCTAGAATTAGTCCATACTGATCTATGTGGACCCATGAGGACAAAGAGTTACTATGGAGATAGGTATTTTATTCTCTTTGTTGATGATTATTCTAGAATGATGATAGTTATGTTTTTAAAAGATAAATCAGAAGCATTCAAGATGTTTAAATGGTATAAGGCTATGGTAGAAAAATAAAGTGATAAGAAATTGAAATGCTTAAGGTTAGATAGAGAAGGGGAATTTACTTCAGATGAATTCACTAACTATTGCAATGAGCATAGAATTAAAATATAAGTTTTTGCACCAAGAACACCACAACAAAATGGAATTGCTGAGAGGAGAAATAGATCAATTGTTGACTATGCAAGAACATTGATGATTGAGAAAAGCATCACTCAATTTTTTTGGAGGGAAGCTGTCAGTACTACTGTATACACATTAAATAGAGTAAAATTGAAGAAGGACACAAAGAAGACACCCTATGAGCTTTGGTATGGTCATACACCCAATGTAAGTTACTTCAGAATCTTTGGTAGTCAATGTTATATTTTGAAAGATGATAGAAATGGAAAAATTGACTCCAAAAGTGAAGAAGGTATCTTCCTAGAGTATTTAACCAAAAGCAAGGCTTATAAATGTCTTAACAAGTCATCTAACAAGATCATTGAAAGTGAAAATGTGAAAATAGATGAATTTGTAGAAAAGGATGATAAGGAAAGCAAAAAAGAACCAGAGGACTACAATAGATTTGTTTATACTGAAGAACTTGACACTCTACCCAAGAAACAGTGTATCGCTCCTGAGCAATAGAACATTGCACCCGAGCATCAGGCTAAAATTACTAAAAATCAGGAAAATCCTCAAAATGATGTTCCGAGTAATGGAGATCAGAATGAAGGCCAAGAAGATGATCAGAATGATGAATACAAAGCTGAATTGAAACTTACCATGTCAGAAGACATCATCCACAAAATAAGATCATAGGAGACAAGAAGGTTGGAATGAGAACAAGAAGTAAGTCACTAAACACCAGATGTTTACTTTGTGATTTTGAGCCTAAATATGTTAATACTACACTTGAAAATGAGGAATGGGCCAGTGTTATGAATGAAGAAATAGAACATATAGAGAAGAACTATACATGGATGCTAGTACTGAGACCAGATGACAAGAATGTCATCAGTACCAAATGGATATTCAGACACAAGATGAATGAGAATGGAGAAGTCACTAGAAATGTTAAGACCAGAAAAAGGCATTTTTAGCATATTAGGTAACCACAAACCCTAAATAGTATGCTAAAACTATCTAATCTACCATGAAAGCTATTTTCTAAGGGAATTCATAAAATAAGCATGAAAAATCAAAAACTCCCTTCAAAGGAAGCTCCCATGTCCTTCTTTCTTCTTCATAATGAGCTTGATGTTTCTCTTTGCACACACACTTTTGCACAAGAAGCCAAGTTTGCTAATGAGAGTACTAGAAGATGAGTGATCTTGAGGTTTTCTCAAAATCTTGTGGTTCAACCTTGAATGATAGAAATGCACCCATTTTATAGAAAATAAGATACAATTTGGTGAGAGTGCACAATATCAATGCATAAATGCAAATTTTGGTTGGTGAGATGCTTGGAAGCATGAAATGGGGGAGATGAAATAAGAAGATATTGGAGGATATTGAAGATATTGAAGAAGCACCTTAATAGGGATGTAAATCCTCAATTAAGGGATATGGAAATTAGGTGAGATTAGGAGGATATTAATTCAATTAATAAATCAATATTCCTCAAAAATCCAAATTAGTATTTATGAAATTACAAAATCCCATAAATTGGAATTAGCCAATTAATTAATAAAAATTAATTAATTGTTGAGACTTAGGGAAAAGGGGAATAAATAAAGTTTATTTATTTATTCAATTAGAACTTAGGATAAACTATGGGTTATTCATCCAAAGGGGGAAATTAGTGGATTATAAGTTGAATTGAAGGTGTTGATGTCAAATTGAAAATCATTTTGATAATATTGAGAAGGTTTAGGATCAATTCTGAGGGTTCCAGAATAGTTTAGGAAATCACGAGGCATCGATGATCTTTGACAATGCGCTCAGATAATATTGATTGGAAATGATTGGAAAGCGCCAATGAACTTTGATGGCGTCATAAGATTAAAATGGGGAAACATCGATGATCTTTGACAATGTTCCCGAAATGATAATCAGAAATAGTATTGACAATAATGAACAACACTATTGAATTGATATTGATATATTGATAGCGTTAACATCGATGATCTTTGATAGTGTTATCAAATGGTTGATTGAAAGGATACGAAGCATCGATGATCTTGGACAATGCTCCTAAAATGATGACAAGATTGATTGAATTGAAATAGGGTTTGATCTATTGGTTTGAAATTGGGTTAATTAGGCATCAGTGATCTTGGACAATGCTCCAAAATGGTTGGAACGAGTCCAGACAATTTTGTAAATGATTAGGAATAGAATAGGATAGGTTTGAATTGATTTAGGAAGGTTTGGAATGGTTTAGGATTGAATAGGATCTTTTTAGGAAGGTTTGGAATGGTTTAGGATCAAATACGACTGGTTTAGGGTTGAATAGGATCGAATAGGATCAGTTTAGGGTTGATCAAAAATGGTTTGGAAAATGATCAATTTGATAGAGAAAGTAGAATTGTTAGTAAATAATTGAAAAATTTTGCAATATTCAATCATTGATGAAAGACACAGTGTCACCATATAATAAAGATCATATGTGCCACACAGAGGAATAATTAGGTCACAATGCAATGTTTTGATTGTAATGCTAAAAATGTTAAAACACGTAGACCAGCAGGCTCGAACCATTTTAGGTGTCTACATTTTGCCCCTCTTTGATACAATGCAATTATGAGCATTGTGTCAAAGAATCCTAAAGAAAATAGCATTAAAACATGCCCCAGTGATAATGGGATACATAGGTGCCCCCTCAAGAAATCATCCAAAAAATGCAAGTGATAGGTCGATTTGTCGACAATGCCGAGACAGATCCACAGCAACAATCGTATCAAAAATCAGAGGTCAAGCACAAAATATATGAGGTTTAGGGTGTCAAAAGCATCATGACCAATACAAAAGGCAAGGGTTGCACGTCCATCTAGGAAACGAAGAGACTATAAAAGGGCTTGGAAGGGGTTTTGGAGCTCATTTTCACTCTTTCATTTGGAAGAATTGAGCTCTAGAGAAAACAAGATGGATCAAGTGCCAATGGAGAATCAACATGGAGAACACGTTCATAGCTTTTGACGGCTGGCTGAAGTGGGACCCGAGGTGAGTACATCTGGTCCTCTTAGTGGTTTACATTTTTGCACACATTTCTAGGTTGTTTTTGGGGTCAAATGAGGTCAAACGGGCCTTGCAGGGGCTCACAAGTGCCACCTGCATAGGTCACGTGCCCACCTACATAGGTCACATGCCCACCTACATAGGCAGCATAGGTGGGATGACCACCTATGCAAGTAGCGCAGGTGGGAGGCCATTCTACACAGGTGGTAAAATAACCTACACAAGAGGTCAGAGAGGCCTCACAACAGGGTCTGGGGGTTCCTAAACCACCCTAAAATTCCTTAAACTAGTTAAAACCCTGGGACAAGGTCAAAATTAGGTCAAAGTAGGCCAAAATATGTCCTAGGTTGGTCAACAAGAAATATAAAGTATAGAAAGTTGATCAAAGTCGCATGGTGATCGCAGGAGGAGCTACCAGTTCCGTAGACATGGGAGAGTAGGCCGACATGTTTGGATATACGTCACAGGTTGAGTGGACATGAGAGGTAGATTTTCACCTCTCTAGGACTATACAATATTACATACATGCCTGAGATTAGGGCAAAATAGGGGTTGATCACAGTGTTCGCCGAGCAATGGCACTCGGAGACCAGTTCCTTCCATCTGTCGACAGGGGAGGAGACAGTGACATTGGAGGATGTATGGTGCATCCTCAAGATTCAGATACATGGAAAGTTGGCTGAGTACGATCCTACTATAGGGAGGTTAGCATTGCACTAGATGTTTAAGAGAGATGATGAGGATCTGGACATCCATGATTATGAGATCAAATGGGAGACAGTGGCTAGACAGCATGATCATTTCATCGTTGTTATCTGTGGAGTTATTGTATGTCTCTTGGTTCTTGATAGATGAGGCCATGGGTTCCCCATTGGCTGGGGGAGAGTGCTTGAGTAGATGATCATGGAGGGCATAGTGTTTGTGTGAGGGCCATGCATGCTTGTGATGACCTACTACCAGCTCCATCAGTTGGCTTACTGAGGAGGATTATCGATCAACAGTGAGATCACATTGCTGCAGGTGTAGGCATATGAGCACATAGCTATGTTTTGGCCCATTGCTCAGATAGTGGTTCTGCCAGAGATGTCGTATGTTTACTGCTATTAAGGGGCGCTTGTATAGGGCCCACTAGGATACACATTGCACTTTCGACATGAGATAGATCTATTGAGAGATTTCACATGACATCCATACAGAGATTTCCCTAGATGGGATGATGATGCAGATCACCTTTATTACTGCAGATAGGAGAGATACGTCATTGGGAGGTTTATTATGGGTCATACAGTGATTGATACATAGCTCCTAGCATGAGTTTGATGGTAGTTTAGAGAGATACAAGGGGTACCAATAGGTGCAACATTGTTTTCTAGATCAAGGGCAGAGGCCAGGACATGGTGTGTAGCACTCAGGCCTCAAGTGGTATACGCAAAGTTTGTACAGTTACAACCCAGACCCTGAGGAGCAGGTGTACATGTGGCATATGCAGGGACCATAGATGAGTATGACAAATGGTTTTCTTTGCACAAGCGGATTCCTCTGACAAATCAAGATGTGGCGATACCGAGAGTGTGGATGCCCAGAGATGAGAGCACCAAGGAGGAGGATGAGGATGAGGGGGATGAGGAGGAGGAGGAGGATGAGGGGGATGAGGAGGAGGAGTAAGATGAGGATGACGATGATGATGAGGATGATGATGATGATGAGGATGAGGATGAGGATGAGGATGAGGATGAGGATGAGGATGATGATGATGATGATGATGATGATGATGATGATGATGATGATGATGATGATGATGATGATGATAGGGATCTCGGTGATATGCCGATGCAGATAGATGAGGACAGGGATGAGCCACCGCAGGGTCCTGATGATCAGGTCAAGGATAAGAGATAGCACATCACCGAGCTGACAATCCAGATAGAATGGTTGGCATTGGAGAGAGATACAAATAGAGCTGCATGGGCTACAAAGAGATCAGTAGTCACAACACAGATGGACAGGTTGACAACAAAGAGGGATGCAACTATTGTCAGAGCGCAAAGTGCATAGGAGGAGACATGCTAGTTTATTAGTTCCATCAGAGATGTAGGTGTGTGTGATATTACAGAGATGCTAGGGGATGCCCAGGAGGAGAAGAGGTACTAGTGAGTGATGTATGAGAGAGATGTGCAATGAAAACAGTGAGCACCAAGTTACAAAGCGTCATCTAGTAGGTCACATTCCCGTAGGACACAAAGCAACGGAGGAGTGCTGGGACCGAGGGGGCCACCTAGATCAGGGAAGACAGGGAATCACATAGGGGGAGCCTCATCTTCTAGACCAAATAGGGATTAGGAGGACATAGAGATTAGGGGTTGAAGGGAGATCTCTCTAGTAGAGGGACAATTTTGATAGACATGTGATATGTTAGGAGCCTGCGGGCCTTAGTGTATACAAACACCTTGATTTTTGTACTCTGATAATTTTTGAGACATTGATATATGATATGCAGCTACTTTATGATGCACAGGATGGATGCTTATGTATATGCTTTTCTTTCTTGATATTCGATGATGCTTATGTATTGCAATGTATTGCCTTTGTTACACAATAAAATTTGTTATGGATGCAATAATTGTTTTTTGTCTTTTTGCCATTTGAAATGTATGAATGCAAAATGCAAATGTATGTTTGAAATTTTTCTCATGTAAATAAGAATGAATGCAAAAATGCACTTATTTTTGTTGTTTTTCAATTTTATGAATGCATGTATGCAGGATGCACTTGTTTTTGATGTACCAGAGTACTAGACCAAGGTGACTGTGAGGACTGACTGAAGAAGTGTTAGCACAAAGCAGAAATTAGATAAAGAAATGTTAGTAGAAAGATGTTGGCTTTCAAAGTGCAATTTTGTGTTAAGAGCTTATTTTGATATTGCAAAAGTAGATGCAGCGCATCATGGCACAAAAGCTAGAGTGCAAAAGTCATCCTTTTTGTGTGAACAAACATGATGAAGATAGATGATGATCTTCTCCATCCCAAATGCATGTAGCAGACATGCCCTAGAATTTCATGTTGAGTCACAGTGATTCAGATCACATATGATTTCATTAAGCATAGATTTATGATTCTGCCATTGATGTCAGCAAACATGATGCTCGATTCACAAAAAGAAGACAAGCATGTACAAATTTATTGTAGATTTTTGAAGAGATTTTGTAATTTTAGGATTTTTGAGGTATTTGAATTTTTTTGGTCTTTTTTCAGGATCGTATTTGATTTTTTAGCAATTTTTTCAGGACATTATGTAATTTTTAGTAATTATTTCAGGACATTATTTTTTTTTTGGGAATTTTTTGCTTATTTGGATTTTTAGGATTTTTTTAGGTCATTAAGATATTAACAATGTGTTATCTCCATAATCAGATAGTCAAGGAATCTCATGGGTAAACCACATTCAAGGTCTTGCCCCCAGTTTGAATTCAAATTCAAAGACGCTCAGTGCCAGGAATTTTCCCCCTAACAACAAAGAGGCTATGTACAGAGGCCAAAAGGACAGATAGACTGGGTATACTAAGGGGAAGACAAAGAAGATCAACCAGTCACAGGCCATAAAGGGGCACTAGGGTCGATGCAGATTGAAATATGTGATCAGGAAAGGACATCAGGATACCAGGTGGAACCATGACAGACAATGGAGCAACAACTTACTACGCGTGGCGCCTGTTTGCCAGGATTTCACCACGGTACTTGCCCAAAGTGCCTGTTTGCCAGGTTTTCACTATTGGGTGGGATTTTTCTCTTGATTTCTATTTTTGCATGCCAAGATGCCTGTTTTCCGGGTTTTCATCAAGGCAACCATTTTTTCTTTTTTGATTTTTTTTATTTTTTTTCTTTTTTCTCTTTTTTGATTTTTTTGATATTTTCTCAATAAAAAATTGTAATTTTTTTGTACTTTTTTCAAGAAATTTTTGCAATTTTTATGTACTTTTTTTAGAAATCGTGCATAATAATTACGGAGGTGCATGTTGTTCAGTACCTCTGGCAATGGTTCTCCCTCCGGTGTTGCAAGTTTCTACACTCCAAACCAATATGATGCTGTGACTATGTATGGGCCGTCCCAATTTGGTTCAAATTTTACAACATTCTCTATGTGTGGCTGGGTTTTGTAATTCATATTTAGAACCAAGTCTCCGATATCAAAATGGCAAGCTCAAACTTTGTTGTTGTAACTCCATTTTAGACGGTTCTAATAAGCTTGCAAGTGTACCAAGATGGTTTGTTGCCGCTCATCAAGCATTTTGAGCTCATGCAATATGGAAACTCTATACTTCTCATCATCAAACATGCCTTGTAAGGATACTCTCAATGATGGAATTTCAACCTCAAGGGGTACTATGGCCTTAGCCTCATAGACTAGAGAGTACAGAGTAGTGCCAGTGGGGGTGCGAATGCTGGTCCTATAGGCCCACAGAGCTGGGTTGAGTTGTAAGTGCCAATCACGACTAGCATCATTGACAATCTTTTGCAGGATCTTAATGATGGTCTTGTTAGATGCCTCTGCTTGGTCATTTCCTTGTGGATAGTAGATTCTAGAAAATCCATGACAGATTTTGAATTTCTCACAAAGGTGGGTAACATCCTTGTTCTGGAACGGGCTACCATGGTCAATAATAATGGCTAGAGGAACTCCATAATGGCAAATGATATAATCAGGATGAATCTTGAAACTTGTTTTCTGGTGATGTATGTCATGTGGATAGCTTCCACCCATTTGGTAAAGTACTTAGTGGTCGTGATGATATAATTATGGCCGTTAGAAGATAGGGGTGTGATCTTCCCTACAAGGTCAAATGCCCAATGAGAAAAGGGCCATGGAGAAACCATTGGTTGTAGATCCTATGTCGGAGCATGAATCAAATTACCGTGAATCTGGCACTTGGAAAATTTCTTAGAAAATTTATGAGCATCTTGTTCCATGGTAGGCTAGTAGTATCCTGCTTGAACCAACTTCTTGGCAAGACTCAAACCATTGAAATTTCCACCACAAATACCATCGTGGACCTCATGTAAGGCAGTGGATCTCATGAATCGAAGCATCTGAGGAGGGTTTGGTCATAGGCTCTCCTATAAAGGGTATCACCAACGATGACATAACAGGAGGCTTGACGAATAAGATCTTGACACTTGTTCTGGGATAAGGTAGGGGGTAATATCTAGGCATGTAGGTAATTGTAGACATCTTGATACCAAGGGGAATCAGGACCAACAATGTCACACACGAGCTCAGATTGCAAAATTTTGAATGCCAGAAATAATAGCTGCTCAACGAGAAATTCACATCTCTCTTTATTATTCATCATGTCAATCATAGATGCAATAGTGGCCATGGCATCTACTTGTTTTTTATGTACCCATGGAAGCTAACGGAAAGTGATTGTGACAAATTTCTCCTTGAGAAAGTCAGCCAACTATTTGTAAGGTACTAGCTTTTCATCCTTAGTTTCATAGTCATCAGTGACCTAGCGGATGACTAATTGAGAATCACGATACACCTTGAGGTGTTGGATTTTCCATTGAATAGCAAGTTTAAGTGCAGTGACCAGTGCATCATATTCAGCGATGTTGTTGGTGCATGCAATTGCGATTCTGTAAGATTTCTAGATGACATCACCTCGCCGGGTGACAAACATGATGTCTGCCCCCAATCCATACGTACTATGTGAGCCATCAAAATAGAGTTGCCACTCATTAGATTCAGTGAAGGAAAAAATGGACTCATCTGGAAATTCTGAAAGTAACAGGTGATCATTAGGAACTGGTGCCTCTGCAAGATGATCCGCTATCACCTGGCCTCTTATTACTTTTATTTCTACATACTCTATGTCAAACTAACTTAGGAGCATGACCCATTTGGCTAGGAAACCTATGAGAGCTTCTTTTCCTTGAAGATAATTCAATGGATTAATCCGGTACACGAGCATGGTTTTCTGGTGTAGCATGTAATGTCTTAACTTCTGTGTGGCAAAAGCCATAGCAAGAAAGGCTCATTCAATGAGTGAGTAGTTTAATTCGTATCCAACCAAAGTTTTTCTGATGTAATAAATAGCTCTTTCTCATCCTTGTTCATTGTGTTGTGCAAGAAGAGTGCCCAATGTAGTTTATGTGGCAGAAATGTACAAGATAAATGGCTTCCCTAGAATGGGAGGCATCAAGATTGGTGGATGCAATAGATAATCCTTCAGTTGTTGGAATGAGTGCTCACATTTTTAATTCCAATGGAAAGTCACACCTTTGTGCAGTATATTTGGAAATGATTGGCATTTATCTGTGAGTTCTACAATAAATCGACGGATAGACGAAGGCATTTCCAAAATGGCTTGAACCTTTTCCAAGTCCACCTCGATACCTCATTGAGAGATGATATAGCCTAGGAGTTTTCCAGAAACAACTCCAAAAACATACTTTTTGGGGTTCAAGCGGAGCTTATACCCTTCTATTCTATCAAAGATTTTGGAAAGAATACTCAAATGATATTTCCTAGTTGTAGATTTGCAAAGGAGGTCATGAACATAGTCTTCCATTAAGATGTGCATGAAGTCATGGAAGATTGTGGTCATTTCCCATTGATAAGTTTCTTTAGCGTTCTTGAGGCCGAAGGACATGAAATTCCAACAATAGGTTCCCCAAGGGTAGGTGAAAGCTGTCTTGGCTTGATCTTTGGGAGCAATCTAAATTTGGTTGTAACCAGAGAAGTCATCCATTAGTGACAACATCTCGTAACCTAAAGTCATGTTGACAATCATGTCAATGTTGGGCAGAGGAAAATCATCTTTAGGGCATGCCTTATTTAAATCACAAAAATTAGTGCATATCTGTATGCCCCCGGTGTGCTTTCTAACAGGAACCAAATTGGAAATCTAGTCTACATAATCAATAGGTCTGATAAATCCAACATCCAATAGCTTCTTCAATTCTTCTTTTACCAATAGAGCTATTTGGGGATGCATATTTCTTAGCTTCTATTTTACTGACTTTACACATGGCTTCAAAGGGAGGTGCTGAAGAACTAACTTAGGGTCCAGGCCAGGCATGTCAGCATAGGACCAGGCAAAATTGATCTGGCACTCAAGGAATAATTTGACAAACTCATCCTTTTCTTCTAGCGAGAGTGATACTACAAAATGTATGATCTTGGGATTGTTTGGTGTGCCCAAGTTAATTTCCTTGGTCATTTCAATGAGCAATGCCAACTTCTCCCTTGGAGGGGGTATGTCCAATCTTCCATCCTCGGGTGCCTTAGAGAGGTTTTTGCCCTTAGATACATCCTCTATTTTTACTTTTTCATGGTCAACTGGCGCCTTTCAGTTTTCACTAGAGGACCTATTATTTTTATTTTTTTCTTTTTTGATTTTATAATTTTCAATTTTGCGACCGGAAGATGGAGTTGACTCCCCAAGATATGCAGTAGCAACAAGTTCAAGGGAGAACCCTATTTTGTGGTCACCAGATGGTATGCCCTCTTGAAGCTCAAAGAATTCTGCTATTGCTTCATCATTTTCAAAGAAATCCAAGCTCGGTGGTCCTTGCTCGTCCCAATCAATAAGCTCAGGGTAGACTAGGGGGATGTCATCGTCAGTGGTGCAAATGTTTTTGAGGCCAGAGGGAAAGACAAATATGTAAATATCAGTGTCTTCAGAGTCAGAGACTTCATGCACTGAAGGTTTAGGACTGGGATCCTAGAGAATTCTAGCCTATGGATCAAGATTGGTTAGCGGAGGAGGGGAATTGTGTTAACATGTTTGTCTACCATAGGTAGGTTTGCAGGGTCAGGGAAGAAACTGTCAAGCTCATAAGAACTAGAGAAATAGGATGTCCATTCCCATTCATTTGAATCAATAGTGTACTCACAAGGGGGATCCTCATATGCCTTTTCATTGGTTGAAGCCTCTACGTTTTCACGAGGCCATTTTGGCATTCAAAGAGCCAATTTGTAATGGTTTAAATCCAATGCCCAGATGAAGGGGATGGCCCTTTGCGATAATTGGTTTTACAAATCCTTGTTTGTGTACTCCAAGACTACTGTGGCCATCATATCCTTTTTTCTACATGAGTGTGAACCCAGGCCTATATCTTTCAATGGGTATTTCAATGGGCTCATGTTCTTATTTCTATTGATCTTGGAAGATCCACCTGGAAGCATTGTCACATACGTGTTCTTCATACAAACCTCCCCATAGAGTGAACGTAGGTAAGGGCATAACCTTCATGGTAGTTTTGGGTAGTTGTGCTTGTAATAAATTTGGTTTTCCATAGGACTTTGGGGAGAGAGGAAGCCACCCAATACAAAAATCTTGTGCCATGGTATACTCTCCACACCCTTTATCTTCAATCTTCAGCTTTCCTTTGATCATTTTTTCAAGGGTGGCTGCATCATATTTGGAGGAATTGGATGAAGTGGCTTCATTGTTGGTAGGCACCTATTGTGCAGGCCCTTCTCTCAGATTGTCACAAAATTGGAAAGGGTTAGGATGACTTGGGATGGTGATCTCAACTCCCTCGTGAAAGAACTTCAGACATTGATGGTATGTAGAGGGAACTGCCTTCATGGCATGGATCCACGGGCATCCTAAGATCATGTTATAGGGAAAGTCTAGATCCAGGAATTGCAGAAATGTGTTTTCAGTAACCGGGCCAATTCTAATGGGTAGTATGATGACTCCCTTGGAGGGATGTTCAGCATCATCATAGGCCTTTATTGTGATTCTCATGGAAGGATCAATGTCACTCTCATTGTAAGCAAGATCAAGAATGACCTTCAAAGTGTAGATGTTAAGTCCTGCTCCACTGTCTATCATGACTCGCTAGACCATGGCATTATGGATAAAGAATTCTAGATGGAGAGGGTCATTATGGCCAAGCTGGACATGTGGAACATCATCTTTGGAAAATGTGACATGCTGGGATGCAAAGAAGTGCCCCATCATTGCCTGACACTAGTTAGTGTCAATTTCGGTCTGAACAGTGGACTCTTTCAAAGATTTGTCAAGGAATTCATTGTGCTGAGGGGATGTGCAAGTGAATCAAGGATTGATATCAAGGTAGAGGTCTTACCCAACTAGTCAAAAAGGTTGTAATCTAAAGGTGCCTTGGGTTTGGATGGTGCACTAGGCACAGTAATCTTGGTATGATGGCTAGCCACTGCGCGTTAAGGGTTACTATCTTTATCCTGGAAGGTCAAAGTGGACACTCGTGAATCTGCCTCAGAGAAAAAATTGATGGTATAGTCATGGCCAGTCTGATTATAATTGACATTGTTCTTGGAATTGGAATTCAATGAAGAGGCATTCTCCTTTTCATGATCAACCAAGGGGTTTGTGAAAATAGTGTGGTCAGTGTTGGAAGATCCCGCCGTGGGTTCAACTTCAATCACACCTTGATCAATAAGGTCTTGGAATTTGTGTTTTGATTGGTAGCAGGAATTGGTTGTGTCCCTTTGTTCGATGATAATCACAGTATTTGTTGTCATCCCACCAAGGGGGTTTCACTGCTGGCAGATCGTAGAGCTCGGGTAATTGAATGTAGTTGTTTTTTAATAATTGTTGCAGAACTGAATGGAGTGGTTCACCCAATGGCATGAACTATCTTTTTGGTCCATCTCTATTCCTCGGTGGTTGACGCTGTCGATTATTGTTTGTTTTTTCTTGAGGTTGTGTTTGAGTTGGCACTGGAGGCAGTACTTAAGTCATTCTCTACGTATTGATAGCAATAGGTCCTTTGAGACTCACTTTCTGATGTGTCGCATTAACTCTTCATGCATCAACAATGCCATCATTTGTGAAATTTTTATTTTGAGACCAAAATTTTGGCTTGTCACTAGAAGTGCTCACAGTCTGATTTTCCTTGTTGATTTTTACTACTCCTTTTTCAATAAGAGCATCTTCAATGTCGATTCCCTTTTTATGAGATTTTGGATTGTACTTGATGTTAGAATAGTCCCAAAGGATAACTGAGAGGGGGGGTGAATAAGTTATCAGCTAATTTAATTCTTTGCTCTTATTAACTCCAGAATATAACAAAGTAAATGCACATTCAAATAACACAATAGACAACACCACAATTTGGTTACAGGGAAACCAAATGGTAAAAACCCCAGTTGGAATTAACACCCATAATGAACTATACTTGTTTATAATAATCCATGTTAGAAGATCTTGCAATCTTGTTAGGAGTTTTTCTTTACAATGCAGTAAGTATAGTGACTTGGTTAAGGGTCTGACCCTGTTAGGAGTATTTTACAAATAACCTTGTTAAGAGTGAGGATTCACTGTCCAAAACCCCACTACTTCAATGGTGAAGGCTACAACCTTCTATAGAACAGATATGCACTATATCTAATGATGAACTATAGAGTAGACCTGCTATCTTGATTATTTATAATGTATTGTAATCTTCCACTGCTTCTTCACAGAGATCCTTGATGAATGAAATATAACTGATATTCTACTCTGTACTTTTTCTGTATCTTTTCTTATCATTCACACTTAGCATTCCACAAATGAACTACTATAAGTATTTTCCTCAAGGTATGAGATCATGGGACCTCTTAGCTAACTCTTCATAATATCCTTGTCGGCTTGACTAATCACGCAAGCATAATTACAATTGTGCAATATAAACTGAATAGACACGATGCTCCACAAAGTCGGCCTCACCAAATTAACTCTAACAATGCAATCTTGTTGAAACACGTTTGGAACCTTTAGATAACTATCTTCAACTCATAACTAAAATTGAATATACACACACATATCCCAAAGTTAAGTGCAACTCAAGAACTAATGCAATACATCGGCTTTGTACAGACAAACTCCAAAAATAGTAATTGTCGCTAACAAAATTACACAACACAATTGAAACTTTGTATCTAAGTCTGCGTGTATGAACAAAACATAAACAACATGTCTACAACATGAATATAACCGTGCAAGGCTTAATAACATCATTCTGATAAGTACATACAAAACACTACTGTATATAATATATTTTCATCAATAACAAACATACAATCAACTAGCTACCAGAAGTAAATCTCCAACAATCTCCCCCTTTGACATTGATGGCAACATATGATATTAAAAATATCTTCAGCTCATGGTGTCTTCTTTCTTTTTACAATCTTCTCAATATCCTCATCAAAGATTCCTCTACACTACTGCAGCTCCTTTGTCTATTTTTTTAAGTTACATGGTTATATACTCCCCCAGAGTATATGCTCCCCCTTACTACATACTCCCCCTTTGACATCAATAGAAAAGGATGCCATAAATATTTAGGCACAGGTACTACTCTAGAAGTAGAGTATTCAACCATTCATCAGTCATTGTGGACTGATGTACTTGCTGCTTAATCTAATTAGACTTAGGAGAGGGAATTATGCCCAACTTCTCCCTGAGATACTCAAAAGTATCTTTTGATAAAGGCTTTGTGAAAATATCTGTCAAATATTATTTGGTGCTCACGTAGTCCAATTTTACTTCATTATCTACAATTTTTTCTCTAAGAAAATGGTATTTGATCTCAATGTGTTTTGTCTTTGCATGCATCATAGGATTCTTGGACATGTTGATAGTACTGGTGTTATCATAGTGAATAACAATAGGATAATCAACCTGTATACCAAAGTCTTTAACCATCTGCTTGATCCAAACCATTGTTGAAAAATTCAATGCTGCTACAACATATTCAGCGTCTGTTGTCAACTGAGAGATAAAATTCTGCTTCTTGCTTACCCAAGAAACCAACCTATCTCCAAGAAATACTGCTCCTCTAGAAATACTCTTCCTGTCATCAATGTAACCTGCCCAATCTGCATCTATATACACATGAAGTTGTACATTCTCTGATTTAGGATACCATAAACCATAGTCTATAGTTCCCTTTAGATATCTGAATATTCTCTTTATTGCCATCAGGTGATTCTGTTTTGGTTCAACTACAAATCTACCAAGAATACCAACTGCATTAGATATTTCGGTCTAGACTGAGTGGGATATAGAAGTTTTCCAATCATATATTTGTACAATATCTTGTCAACTACTATGGAATCATCCTCTTTAGAAAGTTTGCTTCCTGTTATCATAGGAGTGCATACTGGCTTACAATCTTCCATCTTGAAATTCTTCAATATTTCTTTCACATATTTTTACTGATTTATGAATATTCCTTTATCTGTCTACTTTACATTCAATCCCAAAAAATATTTTATAGGACCAATCATGCTCATTTCAAATTCATTCCGCATTTATTTTGCAAATTTTGCACTAAGCTTGTCATTACCTCCAAAGATAATGTCATCAAAAAATATGGCAACAAGTAATAATCCATCAGGTGTCTCTCTTATGAATAGGTTATAATCTGCTGCTCCTTTCTTGAATCCAATCTTGGTACGATAACCATCTAGTCTCTCATACCAAGCTCTTGGGGCCTGTTTTAGTCCATAGAGTGCTTTCTTCAATCTGTATACCATATCTAGTTTACCTGATAGATTAAATCCTTTAGGCTATTCTATGTAGACTTCTTCCTTCAAGTCACCATTCAGAAAGGATGATTTGACATCCATTTGATATTCTTTAAAGTCTTTGAATGTTGCATAGGAAAAGAATAACTTAATGGCTTCTATTCTTCTCACAGGGGAAAATGTGTCAGTATAATCTATTCCTTCCATTTGTGCATATCCTTTACACACCAGTATTGCTTTGTTTCTAACCACTGTACCATCTTCATTCATTTTATTCCTGAATACCCACTTGTTCCAATCACAATTTTGTCACTAGGTCTCAGAACCAATTACCATGTATCATTTTTGATTATTTGGTCTAATTCCTCTTCCATTGCTTTCTGCCAATCAGAATCCTTGCATGCATCTTCAACACTTCAAGGTTCAATCTGTGAAGGTAAACATACCTCTTCATCTATTAATAGAATTTTTGCTTTAGATCTGGTCAAAACACTACTTCTCTGATCTCCAATGATATCATCTTTTGAATGGTATCTAGATGTGAATTTTAATATTTTGGTGTGACATCCTCGTCTATAATCTGTGATACTTCTTTTCTTGATTCAGGTTCATCACATGATACATCAATGCAATCAAACATTTCTTCAATAACAGTGTCTTTACTACTAGGCTTGGGTTCATCCTCAATCATAGGTGCATATTCATAGTACCTCTCCTGAATCATGAACTTCTCATCAATCTTTACTGGAGTACTTTCAATTATCTTATTTAATCTCAAATTGAAATATTTGTATGCTTTTCTTTTAGTAGAGTAACCAAGGAAAATACCTTCATCACTTCTAGCATCAAACTTACCAACACCATCATCTCTCTTGATGTAGCACTTGCTGCCAAATATTCTAAAATATTTTACTGTAGGTACATTACCAAACCAAAGTTCATAAGGTGTCTTATCCACACCTGGCCTTAGTTGTGTTTTGTTGATAGTTTAGACTACTATATTGACTGCATCTCTCCAATAGGTGTGTGCAACTTTTCCTTCAATCATCATAGTGCGCGTTGTATCATTGTTTCTGATTCCAAAAACTGCTTCATTTATCCTCTGATTGTAGGCTCTTATGTTCTCTTTAGGTAACATCTCAAGATTGTTGTATTTATTTTTCCATGTCTTCCTACGCACATTATTTTCTTGGATATCTCCTTCAAACATGTCTTCTAAATACTTTCATATTGTGTATGCCTTGTCTACTTTCTTGATCTCAGAGAATTCACTGTCAGATAGTGCACTTATAAGGGCTTCTTTGGAAACTTCATTAACTGTGAATGTATCCTTCTATTTACTAGTAGCATCATCTCTTGAAAGTTCTTTTAGAGAGGGAATAACAACTTCTTGTGTGGCTATCTCAAAGATGTCAAAACCAACACACTGTAAATATGTCATCATTTTTTTTTCCAATCCAAATAATTTTCTCCATCGAACTTGGGACTCTCTTTTCTGAAGTATGCCATCTAATCTACCTTAAGCTGTTAGGCTTCTTCTCCAAGGCACTTGGCTCTGATACCAATTTTAGAATAGTCCCAAAGGATAACTGAGAGGGGGGGTGAATCAGTTATCAACTAATTTAATTCTTTTCTCTTATTAACTCTAGAATATAATAAAGTAAATGCACATTCAAATAACACAATAGACAACACCACAATTTGGTTACAGGGAAACCAAATGGTAAAAACCCCAGTGGGAATTAACACCCATAATGAACTATACTTGTTTATAATAATCCATGTTAGAAGATCTTGCAACCCTGTTAGGATTTGTTCTTTGCAATGCAATAAGTACAGTGACTTGGTTAAGGGTCTGACCCTGTTAGGAGTCATTTACAAATAACCCTGTTAAGGGCGAGGACTCACTGTCCAAAAGCTCACTGCTTCAATGGTGAAGGCTACAACCTTTTGTAGAATATATATGCACTATATTTGATGATAAACTGTAGAGTAGACCTACTATATTGATCAGTTCCAATGTATTATAATCTTCCACTGCTTCTTCACATAGATCCTTGATGAATGAAATATAACTGATATTTTTCTCTATACTTTTTCTGTATCTTTTCTTATCATTCACACTTAGCGTTCCACAAATGAACTACTATAAGTATCTTCCTCAAGGTATGAGATCATGGGACTTGTTAGGTAACTCTTCATAACATCCTTTTCAGCTTGACTAATCATGCAAGCATAATTACAACTATGCAATATAAACTGAATAGACGCGACGCTCCACAAAGTTGGCCTCACCAAATTAACTCTAACAGCGCAATCTTTTTGAAAAATGTTTGGCGCCTTTAGATATCTATCTTCAACTCATAACTAAACTTGAATATACACATGCATATCTTGAAGATAAGTGCAACTCAAGAACCAATGCAATACGTTGGCTCTGTACAGACAAACTCTAGAAACTGTAACTGCCACTAACAGAATTACACAACACAACTGAAACTTCATATCTGAGTCTGCGTGTATGAACAAAACATAAACAACATGTCTACAACATGAATATAACTACACAAGGCTTAATAGAATCATTATGATAAGTACATATAGAACACTGTTGTATATTATATGTTGTCATCAATGCCAAATATACAATCAACTAGCTGCCAAAAGTAAATCTCCAACACTTGGTCATTTGATCTTGAGCTCATACATCATCTCAGGTACCAGATTTTGGATAAATAATTGAATATGTTGGTCTTTTGGCATATCAAAATGATATTGACTGACCAAATTCCTCCATCACAATTGGAACATCATAAAAGATTCTCCAACCTTTTGTTTGGTTGTGCACAAGTCAGTTAGCATAACCTCACTTGATGTGTTGAATGCAAAATGAGAGATGAATTTTTCGGCTAGTTCTTTCCAAGATCTGATATTGCCAGGTAATTTAGAGTACCACTCCATTTCTTGACCCCTAATTCTTTGAGGGAAGAGTCGCATGAGATACGTGTCGTCATGATTAACCTCGATGCAAGATGTATAAAATTCCCAAATGTGATCGATTGGATTGCCTTTCCCTTTGTATTTATCGAACTTGGGTATGTCAAAATTATTGGGAAAAGGAGGCATGTAAATGCTTGGATCAAAGGGATTAGGACACAGTCTTGTTCTGTATAGAGTGTCTTTGTGTTCTTGAATTGAATATCATTTAGTTGCTTCTGCAAGCGTTGGATTTGTTGAATCATTTCGTCATTCTGCGAAGGCTTCACTACCTTTTTACGTTTATCAAAATGATGTGTCTGTGTAGAAGCCCTTAAACTTTGACTGTATTCTGAGGCTCAATCTGATTCCAAAGATTCAAATGAGATGTCATGGACTGATGCCATATGTTGTCTGGCACGTATTTGAGGATCTTCCACATATTGTTGATTTATTGGTGGAGGATTGTATTGTTGACCTTGTGTCACATAGTACAGTTGAGAAACTTGTTGTTGATATCGGGGTGCATATTCATATTGTTGAATTTGTGCCCCATGCTATTGTTGTTGTGACACATTTTATTGTTGTACGACATGCGGTTGTTGCTGCTAAATATATGGTTGTTGAACATGTTGTCATTGTTTCTTTTCTTGAACATGTTTTTGTCTTTGTTGTTGAGCATACTGTTACTATAAAGCACATTGTTGTTGTTGTATATACTATTGTTGTAAATCACATTGTTTTTGCTATACATATTGTTGTTTGAGAGCATGTTATTGTTGCTGTACATATTGTTGGGTATGTTTTTGTTTTTTTGGGTGCACTTGTTGCACCTTTGGACCTTGCACATGTTGTACAATAGGATGAGATTCTTGACCCATCGGCATTGTCGGTTGTTGCATGTTATGATCTTGTTGAAATCCAAATGTTCCAAGTATGCCGTCAAGATTTGCAGTCTTTCATTTTGCTGGTTGTGCTTGAGACATCATGTTAACTTGGGCTGCAAATTGCGGTTGCATTGGTTGCACTACATCCATAGGTGGTGCTTGTTGAGCCACTTGGGCTTGTTGCACTTATTGTGTTACATGTATTGGTTGAGTCACCTTAGGTGGAATTGGCATAATATCCACAAGGCTTTTCTTCTTTTGGTCTTGCAATTGATTTGGTATAGTTGTAGCAGTTGTATTAGATACATCAAATGTGGGTACCCATGGTGGTTCATTAAATGGTCCTTTGGACATTGTTGCATTTGAAGTGCTTCCTAGGAATGTCGTATGTGCTACCAAAGGAGGACCACTTGGTTGTGTTTCTTGGAAAGGGGGTACATCTGGCATGCCCCAAGGAAATGCGAATGTCTCATTTGATCCTTTTGGTAAATGATTCTTTAAATCAATCCTCCACGTTCTTTTAGGACCTTTTTTAGGGATTTGTGTTGCATCTGCCGTCTCAGTAGGAGGGAGTGCTACTTCTTCAAATAAAGGATTATCCAAAGGTATATACATTTCCCTTGGAGGAATATCGACAGTTAAATCATTTTGTTGTAATTTTTGTGTGAGCTCCATAGCTGACTCATAAAAGGGTTGTTCTCACTTTTCTCTATCCCACACCACTAAGGCTTGGTTCTCTTCCAAAGTAGATGGTGGGGGAGTTTGATATTCCAAAAATAATTGAGGATTTGTCTTTCAAATCACTTTGATATATCATTTTGGATCTCAATTCATGAGGTATGTTAATGTCTATTGAATTTTCTTGTTCTTAATAGCCTCGTCAATTTCCTCTGTAGGTAAATCTTTGAAGGAAGAAAATGTCCCATGTGAGTCTCCAGAATCTGAAGAGGGACTTGAGGCATTGCCTTGATCTTGATTATCTAGTGGTGGTGGAGGAGGTTGATAAGATCCAAAGTCTGTGTTTGGCATAGGTTGTTGTTGAACTTGATTGATTTGAGAAATTTGTTGGTATTCCTCCTTAGGCGTAGGGGGAACACTACCTTCGCCAGGTGGCATAGCCACAAAAATTGGTTCAAATTTTGGGGGAGGTCCCCACTAAATAGTGCCAAATTTTGGGGAAGCATTTGAAGGATACCCCATGTTGCATAGATCATTGCTTGAAGTAGGTTCTTGGGGAAATGTGAAATGTCTTGGGTCATTAAAGGTTTGATGCACTTCTTCCAATTTCTACATGTTGATTAGGTCAGTTTAATTATGATATGCAACACCTTGCCTTGGATCAAAAGGTAATTGTGATTCTGGTTGTAACGTAAACATAGGTAAATGAGGATCTTGTTGCCCCTTGGATTCTTGAGACCTTGTGAAAACTAGCATGATTACTATATGCAAATGCAAGATTTTTTTGGAAATTTTTAATTTTGGGAGTGCATGTTTTGAAATGCAACTTTGGAAATGCAAGGACTTTATGCAAATGCAAGCTAAGATTTATGCAACTTTGTTTTTTGTTTTTTGGACTTTGACAATTAATCTTTTGAAAGGAGACAAATCTAGGAGCATAACCGTATGAGGTTGAATAAGGATCTTGACTTGAAAAGATAAGATTTTTGGAACAAGGGACAAGTTTGATAAAAAGGCTTAGGTCAAATCCATCATGACAAAGGTGGAATAAGACCAAATTGATAAAGGGGGGGTTTGAAATTTGGAAAAAAGGGGGATCAAGTCAAGATCCTATTTTCAACATCATAAAGAGAGGTTCCATGATTTGGATACTTTCTAGGATTGTTTTTAAAGTCTTTTAAGGAGGATCAAAAAATGAGCTATGTATGCAAGAGGGCTATGATTATGACTTATGCAAAAGGACTATAATGAGGACTGAAATGAGGTCTATAATGCAAGGAATTTTTTGAAATGCACAATGCAAGAAGTTTAGGTCATGAATATGCAATATGAAGGCTATCAAGCATGCCAAAAGGTTCCAAGTAAAAATTTCAAGGTTCCATATGTTTACTCAAAGACAAGGTTTGTTGTGACCATTTGATTGTTCTTGAAGATTGATTTGGAAAAATTGTTCTTTAAGAAGAGTTTTTTTAGGATGTTATCATTTTTATTGAGGTTTGAACACCCACACAAGACACATCATTCAAAATGGTTGTTATAAAAAGGAACAAACACACCACTTCCTAAGGATAGAAAGGACAGTATCCGTTGAATCCCCACTTGAACTGAAGTTCAGTTGCACTTACTAATAGTGGAAAACCTAGAAGCTTGGAGGCATGGGCTCCTCCTTACATGTACACTCACTTCTCAGGCACTCCAAGCTTCAACTCCCAAGGGACATCACTTCCCAAAGGATTGTTGTCTCGACTAATAGCCGCTAAAGTATGGGGCGTCTCAGTTGGTCTCCAACCTTCTGTGCCAACAGATAGAAGGTTTTTGGCTACTATGACATGGTGTTTAATAAGGGTATCCATTCGGGTGGTTATACATGTAGCATATTAGCTCCGTTATGCAGGCCTCCCAGTCTACAGAAGTTATGTTCTGTAGGTTTTAATGCACCACAAGTGTACTAAGGGAGATCTTATTCCTGGTATAATGCATTCAACACCCATCCATTATGAGATTAATCACAATGGCATATTTGTATCCTGGTTGGATGGGCTTGGTTGTAGCCTCTCACCGGTTGGGCATCCATTCTCACTGGCTCTGCTAAAGCACTTGGGAGGTAGCCACTCTATAAGAATGATATGAGTTTCTGTTATACCCAAGATCCATGAAGGCAAGGGGAGAGGATACACTCATAGGATTCTTAGGGTTTTACAATCTAGAAAACACATTATACACATGAAAGCAAAAGGTTCATTTCAAGCACCAAAGTGAAGTGTTTTCTAACTACAAAAAGCAAGCACAAGAGTTTGGGAAAACACAAGGTCTTTTACAAAATGTCCTGCATTGAAACCACTAGTAGTTTTTTAGGATTCAATCTTCATCCCACGATTGCCAACACGTTGCACAAAATCATCAGTAACACCAAAATCTAGTAGTCTAAGTGCAGAAACAAGTATAGGAATGCAAAAACCCAAAAATAGCATTGAAAAACATCTCTTTTACCACCTACACAAGAACAAGCTACCACATGTGCAGCATCAGGGAAACCACCTATGCAGGAACAAGCTCCCACCTACGCAGCTTCTGACCACTTGGGCAGCAACAATGACCACCTGCACAACAACTGATCAGAAGCCTAAAAATGACCAAAAACTTGCAAAAACAGAGCTTTTCTCAACATCTAAACATGCAATATCATCAGAAACATAGCTAGGGTTCATTAATCATGTCATTTAAGTTGATTTTCAAGGATTGAAGTGAAATTGAAACCCTAACTAGCTTGCATGTGCATGAAAATAGTTTAGGAACACCTTAAAGACCAAATCTGCATTTGATCCTAAACTAGTTTAGAGTTCATTTTAGGTACCCAAATCAGATATGCATGTTCATTTTAGGCCCATTAACAACTTAAAAAACTTGACCTTGCATGAAATAGTCCATTTCCACCCCTAGTTAGGCTAGATTGCAAGTTGCTTGAAATTTGAAAAGACTTGATAGCATAAACCCTAGACTAGATGAGATTCATTTTAGGAACCCAAATACAAATACGCATGTTCATTTTAGGCCTTGCAAATCAAAGTGTCAGGTTCATTAACCTTTTTAGGATTCATTAACCAACTTTAGGGTTTATTTGAATATTTTAGGGTTCATTTTAACTTGAAAATAGAGAAAAAGCTGAGGAGGAAGCCTTAAGGGCCGGTTTGGTTGAGGGGTGGAATTGGAATTGAACGAGAATTGGAATTTCTGAATTCCCAAAATGTTCAATTCCCTGTTTGGTTCCAAAATTAAAAACTGGAATAGGGTTATGCGAATTCTAATTTTGGGTCATTTTGAGCATTCCACAATTCCTTCTCGGACCTGGAATTGGAATTGAAAGTATTATTTTGGGAAGGAAAATTCATTCCCATTTTTGTTTCAATAATGTATATTATATTGCTATAAGGATGTGTATATATATATATACATGTGTGTATATATACACACAAGTGTATATACACACATGTATATATACACATATGTGTGTATATGTGTATACATGTGTATATACATACATGTATGTGTATATATATGTGTGTGTGTAGACACACATGTGTATGTGTATATATACACATGTATATATACACACATGTTTGTATAAATGCACATGTGTGTATATACACACACATGTGTGTATATATGTGTATGTGTATATATACACACACCTATATATGTGTATATATATACATGTGTATATATACACACATGTGTGTATATACACACATATGTGTATATACACATGTGTGTGTATATACACATGTGTATATATGTGTACATGTGTGTGTATACATACATGTGTGTATATATGTGTTTATGTGTATGCATATATA
>MU224564.1:1205682-1231836 GCA_018584345.1 Thuja plicata
ATTTATGAAATTACAAAATCCCATAAATTGGAATTAGCCAATTAATTAATAAAAATTAATTAATTGTTGAGACTTAGGGAAAAGGGGAATAAATAAAGTTTATTTATTTATTCAATTAGAACTTAGGGTAAACTATGGGTTATTCATCCAAAGGGGGAAATTAGTGGATTATAAGTCAAATTGAAGGTGTTGATGTCGAATTGAAATGATTTTGATAATATTGATAAGGTTTAGGATCAATTTCGAGGGTTCCAAAAATCATGAGGCATCGATGATCTTTGACAATGCGCTCGGATAATGATGATTGGAAATGATTGAAAAGTGCCAATGAACTTTGATGGCATCGTAAGATTGAAATGGGGAAACATCAATGATCTTTGAAAATGTTCCTGAAATGATAATCAGAAATAGTATTGAAAATAATGAGCAACACTATTGAATGGATATTGATATATTGATAGCGATAACACCGATGATCTTTGACAGCGTTATCAAATGGTTGATTGAAAGGATACAAACCATCGATGATCTTGGACAATGCTCTTGAAATGATGACAAGATTGATTGAGTTGAAATAGGGTTTGATCGATTGGTTTGAAATTCGGTTAATTAGGCATCAGTGATCTTGGACAATGCCCCAGAATGGTTGGAATGACTCTAGACAATTCTGAAAATGATTAGGAATAGAATAGGATAGGTTTGAACTAATTTAGGAAGGTTTGGAATGGTTTAGGATCAAATAGGATCGGTTTAGGAAGGTTTGGAATGGTTTAGGATTGAATAGGACCGGTTTAGGGTTGAATAGGATCGAATAGGATCGGTTTATGGTTGATCAAAAATGGTTTGGAAAATGATCGATTTGATAGAGAAAGTAGAATTGTTAGTAAATAATTGAACAATTTTGCAATATCCAATCATTGGTGAAAGACACAATGTTTCCAAACAATAAAGATCATATGCGTCACATAGAGGAATAATTAGGTCACAAAACAACATTTCAATTGTAATGCTAAAAATGTTAAAACACATAGAACATCAGGCTCGAACCATTTTTAGGTGTCCACAGAAGCAAAGGAAGATTAGTATGCAAGGGATATGCACAAGAAGAAGGTATTGATTATGGTGAAACCTTTGCAGCCATTGCTAGACTAGAAGGAGTTAGAATCTTACTTGCTTATGTTTCATAAAAGGGATTCAAGGTATACCAAATGGATGTCAAATCTACATTCCTAAATGGAATAATTGAAGAAGAGGTATACATTGAGCAACCAGAAGGGTTTGTTGATTCAGATGAGAGAAACATGGTATGTGGACTACATAAAGCCTTGTTATGGATTTTAATAAGCACCTAGAGCCTGGTATGAAAGACTTCACTCCTATCTCATTAGCATTGAATTTGTAAGAACAAGTGAAAATAGCAATCTATACTTAAAAGAAAATACCGATGGTAATATTATAATTGCTGAAATTTTTGTTGATGATATCATTTTTGGGGGAAATGAAGTGTTATTCAAATCCTTTTCAAATGAAATGAGAAAAGAATTTGAAATGTCTATGTTTGGGGAGATCAAATTATTTCTTGGTCTACAGATTCTTCAACAAGATGCAGGCATATATATCACTCTATCCAAATACATTAAAGAAGTGTTGAAGATATTCAAAATGGAAGTTTCCAAACTAGTTGGAACACCTATGGCTACTGAATGTAAGCTAACAAAAGAAGACAAATCAAATGAGGTAAACCAAACCTTGTATAGATCAATGATTGGAAAACTAATGTATGTAGTTAATACCAAATCATATATAGCACATGCAGTTGGAATAGTTGCAAGATTCTCTTCTAATCCCAAAGAATCACATATGACTGTTGTTAAGAGAATTCTAAGATATCTAAAGAACACCGAGGGCTATGGCTTATGGTATAAAAGAGAAGGAAAATTCAAGCTACAAGTCTATACAGATGCTAATTGAGCTGGAAACATTGATGACCAAAAGAGAACAACTGGAGGAGCATTCTTCATCGGTGACAGACTTGTCACATGGATCAGCAAGAAGCAAGGATGCATCTCTTAGTCTACTGCAGAAGAAGAATATGTGACTGCTGCTGCAAATTGCTCAAATATTGCATGGATCAAACAGTTGTTGGAAGGTATGAACATGAATATTTTTGAACTAGTAATTATATACTATGATAATACTAGTGCAATTAACATTTTTGAGTATCCAGTCATGCATGTTAATACTAAGCATATTGCTATCAAGTATCACTATCTAAGAGAACAAGTGCAAGAAAAGGAGGTGATACTGGAATATGTTCAATCAAATGAATAATTAGCTTATATATTCACCAAGCCATTACTGAAAGATACATTTGAGTACTTGAGACAGAGACTAGGGGTACAACCCTTGTCTATCAGCCAGTAAGCTGACTAGAAGGTTGCATCAGCCTATAATTAATCATAAGATCAATCATGTTGATGCAAGAAAAGAAATGGATAGAAACAGATACATCTGTACATAGCAAGGTACAAATCTACACCGAACACCAGAGTTAATGTATTGATGATAGATAGGGAAATTCAAGGAATATATTATAAAAAGGATGGAAGATGATATAAAAGAAAATTGTTTGGCATTATTGTCAAAGGGAGAGATTATCTCATTATCAGGAGGGAGAGAAATGCTCATCAGTATAAAGAAGAGATTATATCATTATCCAAAGGGAGAGATTGATTACATATGAAATATCCATCAAAGGGAGAGCAGTAACAAAAGGAAGAGAATACACACAAAGGGAGAGATGACTCATTGCTGTCAAAGGAAAAAGAGATTATCAAGAAGAGGAACAGTCAAGGAAGAACACATACCAGAAAAGAAAAAGAAGCTACTACATCTATCTAGTGAAGGGATTGAAGATTGAAGACAATCACTCTGCAAGAAACAAATCCAAGCTATTTGAGCTTACTGAGAACCAGACATTTGTAATAGTTACAATAGGAAAGATTGATGAAATAGTTATATTTCATATTGTATTAGTAATAATATAGTATGATAATGTAGTGTATTTCCATCAATGCCAAAGGGAGAGATTGATGACATGTAAATAATTGAATGTTTGAAGATGTTAAGTTGATCACCGAAATGCAGATTGATAATGCAAGACATTAAATCAGTTAATGGATTGTATTTTCATTGATGTCAACTTTATATAATCTGATCAGTTATATTAAAAGTGTCAAAGAATTCACAGAATCAGAGAGATAAAGATTATTCTTTCAATAATGCATAGAAGACAAGCATTCACTATGTGACTTCAAACACCGACGGCTAGTGGAAACCGACAGACAAAGATCACCGAAAGTTAAGTCACAGTGATGCCTAAGTAAAGAAACTGACAAGAATTAACGAAGAGAAGAATCACAAGCTTTACCGACTGCCAGAATCATAGTGTAACCCTACAGACAGACAACCCCAATGTAGAAGCCTAAGGAGAACTGGAGTGTTGACCGAAGCTATGAAAGAGTTAAAACATCAAAATTAACTGAAGTTCATAAACGAAAAAATATCTAGCTAGTAGAGCTAAATATAGACTTAACTGGTAGTTATCATTGTTTTCATCAACAAGATAAAGCTAGAGATAAGTAAAAGATTTAAAGTTGTTTTGTCCAGTTGGAAAGAAGATTTCTACGAGATAAAAAATGAGTTTTTCTTTAAATCTAATTGGAAAGAATTGTGGATCACGCCATGATCAAGAAATTCAAGAACCTAGAAATGGTGATATCATGTCTATAAAGAGACAACTTAATTCTTTATGAATTAAGAAAGGGGAGTGAATAGAAAAAGGATGCTAAAGAGAAACTGAAGAAGAACAACTTCATGCAAAACTGATCAATCAAGCTGAGGAAAGAGCTACAGATTTCTATGGACACCAAGCAATAGAGGAACACAACATCACCAAGAATAAAGTGGAGCAAAGGTATTGGGTAAAAGTACAAACCTGTGTCACACTTTTATAAAGGAAAATGACCACAACACGCAAATTGTTCAACTTTAACGACATAGAATGTGGCATTTGTGTTTATAATTTGAGGATGATGTAAACTGATGAAATGTGTAAAAATGGATGAAGTTTATGCCTATAATTTTTAAATTTTTTTTTGAACAAGAATTGACATAGTTTTTAAATTTTTGAAGTCTATTTTTCATTTGCTGAAAACTGCTGAAAATATGGGGTCTAGTTCCTACCAAACAAGTATATGCAAATGATCTATTTTTCCTCTGATTTTAAAATATGTTATAGATAAAATGTATATCTAGAGCAAAAAAGAAGAAGGATTGGTTTTCAATGTATGTTTTCACCATTATAACTGCTCAAAGTTGAACTAATCTGAAATCGACATTTTTCATCTCCCACCAAATTTCCCCTATCAAATCTACACCATTCAGAAAAAAATTTATATATTGTTGAAGAGGACTCTCTCCTCTAGTGTTAAATATAAATTTTAAATTTTTTTGATATGATTTACTATTTTTTTTATTTATTTGAAGCAACATCTTCTCGAATGTTAAAATACCTAAATGTTGTGTTTTGAAATTATAATATATTAGATCTAATCAAAATACTATAAAATTTATATGAAAATAATCTTGACTTTGAGCTCTACAGAAGGGTACTTTTAATATTTTTTAAAAATATCATTTAAAAGAGTAGGGGTTATTAAAACATCAATTTTTTGAAATAATTTTATTTCTTTGGTAACTGGTATGAAAAATGCATTTAATAGACATTTCCAATTGGAAAAGTTTAACCAGTTATCTATCTTAGCTAGAATGAATCTAGCTAGACCATATGTTTGATGAAAATTAATTTTTATTTATAAATACTCAAATTTAGCTGTTCTGATAAGTGGTCCTGAAACGTGACACAGGTTTGTGCTTTTACCCTATTGAAATGATTTATTGATCAGAAAGAGCTTACAATAGATCTGAAAATCTACAAGTCTAAGTTGTATATGTGAATAGATCATACTGTTTCAGTTTAACCATTTTTACAGAAAGTCTCTTAACCGAGCAGGATTTAAAGATCCTTTGTATATTGAGATACATCCCAAGGAGTATCAAAAAGTTTGATTGTGAAGATAGCATGAGATGCCAGATACCATTTGACAAACTACACTAGGTTTGGTCATAGAAGGTAGCATAGAGATGCCCGATATCAAGTGAAAAACTATTCTACTAAAATCCTCTAACAAGGTCACACCTAACAATGTGTTTGTAACCTTTAACAAGGTTGGCTCTTCACCGAGCTCACTTCAGAAGAGTGAAGATTTTGGGTTACTGGTCCCAAGTGGTTTTTCCCTTAACAGGGTTTCCATGTTAAAAATCCATGTGTCAATGTGTTTATGAGTCATTACTTTAGTGTTTTGCATTACACATAAATAATCTGGATTGATCGGTATACTCTAAGTAATTTACTATTTTTCGGTAAATGAAAGACTGCTATTCGGTAAACTAAAAGATTAAGGTTTTACAAAGCATTCTGAGCAGTAGTAATTTGATAAGTATATTTGAAGGCATTCATCTTATAGGACTGAAGATAACTAGAGGCTTAATATTGTGGTACTGATTTTTTGGGTTGATTATTTGGAATAATTTTTAGGCCACTGATTCACACCCCCCCCCCCTCTCAGGTTTTACTAACAGTTACTAGTTTCAAGTTAACTAAGAATGATGATTCCCCTTGTGCTAATAAAAAATTATACATATCTATGATCAGAGGACTGTAATATCCAACTCATTCTAGACCAGACATTTAAAATTTTATTGGAATTGTTGCAAGATTTTAAGCTGAACTAAAGGAATCACATATAGTTGTTGCCAAAATATTTTTCAGATACTTGAAGTGTACAATTGACTATGGATTATGGTATGGAAAAGATGATGATTTTACTCTATGTTCATACACTGATGCTAATTGGGAAGGTAATGTTGATAAAATAAAGAGTACTGGTGGAGGTGCATTATTTTGGGTAAGAGACTAGTTTCTTGGACTAGTAAGAAGCGGGATTGTATTTCTCAATCTACTGTTAAAGCTAAGTATGTTGCTACTACAATAAACTGTATTCAAGATGTTTGGATGAAGAAAATGTTGAAGGATATAAGGATAAACATTGATAAACCTATTTTTATTTACTATGACAACTCTAGTGCTATACATATCTCAAAGAATCTTTTGTTACATTCAAGGACAAAGCATATTTCTATTAAGTTTCATGTCTTGAGGGATAAAGTCAGTGGAAAGGATGTGAAACTAGAATTTCTGTCTACTAAGGAACAAATTATTGATATATTTACAAAGCCTTTGCTGAAGGACACATTTGTGTATCTTAGGGAGAAGCTTGGGGTGATAGCTCCTCTTGATCATAACTAATGATGTTGAGGATGTCATAAGTCTAGAAAACCTATCAAAATATCATTCATAGGATTGATGAGTTTGGGGATGACTCCTTAGGGGGAGAAGTCTTATGGTTATTATGGATTGGTACTGAGATTTTTCTATTTTTCCTTTTGAGGCGACTTCATTTCTTTTTGATGTCTTTGGTCCTTTTTACATTAATGTAAAATGGAGAGAGATTGTATGTGAAAAATAGAAGTTAGAGAAGTTATTATGCTTGGGAGAGATTATGGTTATGATGGATATTCAGAGTGATCAGATGGATATAGTAATGAATTTTTGCATTGATCAATTTTTCACTTTGAATGTTGTCATCAATGCCAAAGGGGGAGATTGTTGGAAGATTCTTGAGCATGTCAGAGTTTGGTTTTTGGGTGTCTTGACATTAACATTTTTTCATTAATGTCAACATATTGGTTACTATTTTAGAAAGTGTGTTCAGAGTGTTTAGTGAAAAATACTTTAGTTGTTTAGGTGCTATATTGAATATCTTGAGTTGCGATTGTAAGGTATTGTTCCATGGTGTCTGTAGTTTATCTATAGAGGTTTCACAAATGTTTTGATGTCAATTTGAGTGAGGTTTGATCGAGTTGCTGATTGATGTTGTTATAGTGTTCCTATGTATAGAGGTTGAGTATTTGGATTGGAACATCTTGGAATTGATGTTTCAGAGGTTGAAAAGCTGGTGATTACATGTTGCCTTGGCATTGTGCTCACAGATTATGTTGTTCATGATTCCTAGTATGGAAAGCTATCTTTTGTTGTGACAAATTTTGGTATTTTAGTGTTCTTGTTGATTAGAGATGAAGATGATTTTGGATTTCATTCTAGATGGTATTCATGGTACCTTTTGGTGTTCTTGGATCATGTAATGATCATATTGTTGGATTGCATTGTTTGAAGTGATTGGATTTTCTATTTTGGGTAGCATGTTGATGTTTCTTCATTTAGGTCTTAGTCAACTTGATGTAGTAGCATGTTGTGATTCTTGATGCTATTTGGGTGACACACTATTGTGTTTGTGATTAGAGATTTGGGTCCTATCTAAGTCTAAGCCGACTTGATTTGGATTTCTTTAGAGATTGATCTTATTGTTTACATCTTTTATTTTAATAGGTCTAGTCGACCTAGTGGTTGATTATTCTTTGTAATTAGTATAAATGAGAGATATTTTGTAATTGTTGAGAGGAGAGAGATGTGGTAATATAGGATTGTAAGGAGAGTTGTTGATACTTGTTTTCTTCATTTAAGGAAGAGTTTGTACTTCACTGGAATTGTATTGGCATTGGAGATGTTGTTTGTCAGTTCAGCTGCAATGGATTATATGTCCAACCTATTGTAATTGAAGATAGATTCATGAACCCGACAAAGGGCTAGGTCTATGATTATATTGTGAGTAGTGAGCTTTGGGAAGTGTGCTTGAAAATTGGGTTGTAAGCCTGTGGTTTCTTGTGCATCCTTTATTCTCTATTTTTCTCTTAACTGACAAAACTTTTAACAAAGTACATTCATCTTGTGGGTTTGATTCCCACCAGGGCTTTCCCTTAACCGGATTTCCTTGAGAAAAAATCTTGGTGTTTTTTTTTGTGTTGTGGATCTTACACTTACTTTTTATCTTTCATATTTAAGTGGATAAAGTGGAATCAAATTTATAAGGTGTGTACAACTGATTCACCCCCCTCCTCACAGTTGTGATTTCCTCCTTCTGGGCCTAACGATTCCCCCAAGAAAGGACAATTCAAGGGAAATGAACACATGAAGAAAGAGAGAACAAAAGGGATTTACTAAATCAGGGGTCAGTATGATCATATGATAATACATGAGATATTATATCAAAATGAAATTTCATCATTCCCCAAAGGTAGTAGAACTACAAGCACAATGGAAAAATGTCACTTAAGAGTTATAAAGAAGTCTTTTTGGGCTGATATAACAAAGACCAAAAATAATAGGTAGCTACTATTTTGCATCATCCTTAGTCAAATAACACAAAGGTACATTTACAAACATTGGCACATGAATGACATAACATGTGAAAACCTATAGAAGAAGTGAGATACAAATAGTAGAATATTTACAATATTTCTATTTCTTTTTCATCTTGCGCCAATGGAGAAACAGGGGTCTTTTAAAGAAATCTAAATGAAACATGGAACAAGAAGCACATCATAGGGGAATCACATCACAACAAACTAGAAAACACACAAAATCTATCGCTCAAGAGGAGTTAGTCAAGTGTATTGCATGTCCCCCATCTCGGTCTGTAGTGGTTAGGGAAGGTGGGAAACTCGCAAGATGAGAAAAATCAAGTATGATAGAAGGAACAATAGCCAGTTCTGAACAAGGATCATGGTGTAAAGATGGGTCACTTTTCTCATCACTAGGAGTGATAGATAATTGTTGTGAAAACATAGCTAGAAAATCATGATTAACATCAATAAGATCAAACATGTTATCAGAATCAGTAGCATGAACATCATTGTTAGCATCAAAAGCACCATCATCAACATTATCTTCTTCATCCAAATTTATTGTAATAGAATATAAGATACGAATAGAATTATCATGTTTGTTCAATTTGATATTTTTCAAGTTAAATTCATCCTTTGGTTCAAGCATGGGTTGATCAAAGGGTATCAAAGAATCAGTGGGTGTTTTAGGTGAAGCAATGTTTTGGGAAGCACGCTAGTAGGCTCTAGCATGATGTTTACCATGGTGGTCATGAGCATGATGGTTGTGTTTTTTTTTTCTATAAGTTGGTTGAGGTTTAGTATCAATCAACATAGGCTCCTTTTATTCTTTAGTGGGGAGAACAAAAGGAACCACACTAGGCTGAGAGATAGCATCAATAAAATATTTGTAAGATATTAGAGGTGGAACGAAAACATATATAGGAGGTGTAGGAAGAAGTCCACGTCTAGGGAAAAGAGATGGAAAAATCCTTAGGTTTTCTAAGTTCACAAATATTTAGGATCTTGTAGGCTTGATATGATTAGAAGAGGTTATTGGGACAGAATTTGGTTGGTTGAGGTGCATGGAAGGCCAAAAGAAATCAAGGTCAATAAATTATCAAGGTATTGAAGGTTGATAGAGGCTATGATTAACAGTCATGATCTCTCCATTGTGAGGAAAATTCAGACATTTATGAATAGGAGAGGCCACAAATTTCATGGAGGTAAGCCAAGGAAGACCAAGTTTGACTTGAAATTGATTGCAAGTTTGGATCATAGTGAAGGAAATATCTAAATTTTTACCACCAACTTCAATAGGAAAGGAGATACAACCATGGGAGGGATAAAGGAAACCATTGAAATTTTGGATCATGACATCAAATTTATCATAAAAATGATGTTTCAATCATCTACTAAATATATGTTCTTTAGTTATCACATTCACCATGCAAGTAGGATCAATAAGGAAGCCACGATAATGAAGGCCATTAACTTTTCCCATAATATAGAGAGGACCATTAGGTTCTTTAATTGTCTCAGTAGGTTCAAAGATAATGCAAATCTCAGATTCGGGTTTAGGTTTTGGTTTGGGTTGGTCAATAAGGTTTACAACATGATTCGCTTCATGAAATTTATCATCATAGTCAATAAGATGAGTGGAAGAGGAAGATGAAGGTTAGGTAGACCCAATGATATTGGTCGAATGAGAAGGAAAAGGATTGGTATAGATTTGGAGGTTTTGGTTGGGAGGTGCTACGATTTGTTTTATTGATCATTAACACCCTCAAAAGATATGGCATTATAATCAATGAGGTTTTAGATAACAAATTTTAAATGGAAAACTTTATCAGTATCGTGACCAGCTTGACGATGCTATTGACATAAACATTTGTGATCAAATTTTTTGGGTAAAGTTTTGGATGTGTTAATTGGTTTGATAGGAGGAAGTGTTAACACATTATCATTAATTTACTTCAACACCACACTATACAAATATTTAGAAAGATTTGTAAAATAACTAGAAGGTCTAAAGATAGATGAAAAAGGAGTCATACCTTTGGATGTTGCTGCCACTTGTTCATCAACATTGTTTGATGTTTTTTTATCTTAATGAAGTTCTTTGGTTTATGATACTTGTTGAAATTATTGGATGCAACATAACTCTTATCAAACGGAGCCATTGGAGTGATTCTCTCAAACTCACTCACTTGCAATTGATAATTATGAAGCACCGCACATAATTGAGTAAAAGAAGAGAATACATTGCACATCAATATCAGGCACATGATAATAAATATGAGCATGCAAATACTTAAATATACCAATAAAATTAGTCAATTCTTCTTTAATAGCTTGTTTAAAATGCATTAAATCAGTCAAAGAAATTTTAGGACCAATTTTGTTTTGAAATTGTTCAATGAAAGTGTTAGCAAGCTTTTGGAAAGAATCAATAGAATAAGGAAGAAAAGAAAAATATCATTGCAAGGCTTTATCTTGAAAGGTTCTAGTAAATAGATTTCCATGAACCTATGCTCATGATAAAAATCAATACACAAGGTTTGAAAGGTTTTGACATGTGTTAAGGGATCCCCCTTTCCATTATAAGTCTCAAGATGAGAAATCTCCATATATTGTGGGATAATGGAACGAATGATATCCAAAGACAAAGGAGTAGAAATGTCACAAGTAGGAATGTTGAACTTGGATTGAGTCATTGAAGCAATGTTTTTTTTAAAGAATGCATAGTTTGAGCCAAACTATTAATGGTAGGATCGTTAGAAAGAATGGTAGAAGGAGGTATGTTTGAAATTTAGGAGCATTATGAGAGATACAAGGAACAATTGAATATGAAAAGGGTACACTATGGTAAGTAGGAATTGATGAAGGTAAGGAAAAACATGGCACACTTGAAGGAATAGAGGGAGCAATAGGCTTAGGGATGTTAACATGTGTATGATTGATATTTTGAGTGGAAGTTGTTATGATAAGGGGAGCATAAGTGGAAATGTTAGGAATAGAGGTAAAAATAGGCATAGAGGTATCAACACTAGTAGTAGGTGGAAGAAGACCTAAATCTTGAGAAAAAACTCTAAGAGAATTAAAATTGTTATCAATGAGATGATAGATACTATGCAAGATGTTAGAATCATGCTCATAATTATGGATTAGCTTCCTTAAACCTTCTACAACACAAATGACTTCAGGATTAGGGTTGTCTTGTCTTGACCATTGTTCAAATTTCTCAATGTTATTAGAAAGTTTTTGGAATTGCATAGGAAAGACTCTTAAAGCCTAATATTCATCATGAGAAGAATGAGAAGAGTTGTTATCCATGATAGGATTTATGTCATTAGTATATATGTTGGTATCATCAAGATTCCTAGGAAAGAAAGAATTCTCAAGATCAAAAGAACCCATAAGTAAATGAATTCTCCTAATCGGAATGCTATAAGTACGACTCAAAGTGATGTCACTCATGCACAAGAAAATGAAGGGAAAGATATAGATCTAATAAAAGTTGAAATAGATATTCAATAAATTTTTTATGAAAAGCACATCTAATTAAAAAATACAAAGATGTATTGTAAAGCATACACAAGTAGATCTAGATCTAAAGAAGCATATAAATAAGATCATGCAAATAGGATATAAATATCGAATCAAAAGTTCATAATGGAAATGAACCTAGATATCCAAATGTATAGATATCATTAATATTCAGTCCAGCAAGCACTGGTGCGTGATACGATGGCGGCTCCAGGGGAGCATCTAACCACCAAGAACAAAACAATGGAGCATTGAGCTCTGCAACTAGAACCAAAAACTACTTTGCTATTACTATGGGAAACAAAATCATCAATTTCGCCGACCCTTGGAAATGGGCCGATTTGCCTATTTATACAACTCTTCTAACCCTAGCCTTATTTTACACATTTCAATAAAATACAATATCCAGGGGCCGATACTACCTGCGCCACCCTAAAAAAGACCTGGAGACGGAATAGGTCTGTCATGTCAGAAGAATAAGATAAGAATATATATCGGAAGAATCAGTCTCGAGAAGAGAGCCAGAGAGGAGAAAGAAGAAAGTAAGTCCCTCAAGGATCGAGGCTACATGCCTCATAAATGGGAAATGTGGCGCCCTGTCTCCAATGTACCAGATGTACCCTTGAGTGGCACCTCGAGAAGACCACCCTATCAGAAGACCAACTACTGAGCCGACGCCTTTTGATGTGCCCAACTACCTTCTGACAGTTTTATTAACCACTTCTGAAAGTGACCGGTCAGCCTCGGGGACCGGGACACGGATAACTTTAAAGAATACAAAATCTTGGATCCGGGACTCCGGGATCCGGGAACTTACGTCCCAAAAAAGAATAAAGAATACTCAATGTGAGTTTTTCCCCAGCTTCCAGAGAAAGCTCAAGGCTACTTATTATCGCTGAAGGCCTGAAGGAGGCAGGAAATGTCGTCTTCATCTACACCCTTCAGGCTGGCCCTTTTGTGCCTGGCTACTTCAACTTGTTCCCCCAGGTCGGGAACATTCTCTTTGAATTTGTCTGCCATCCTTGCCGTGTCACGGCCCTTAAGTATCATTTCGGTTAATTTTTCCATCTGGGCCCCGTCTATACCCTCCAGGGATTGATATCGGGATTGCATTATTTCATCAAAACTCCCCAAAACTGAATCTTCGGGGGTGTACATATCTGTACTAAGGGGATCAGCCCCAGAAATATTTATTACATAAGAATTGAATAAATTAGAAGGATATTTTACATTGTGTACCTTCTCTTGCAAGGATTCTACCAATTGCTTGGTTACCTCCAATGTGAGGTCAAGTCTGGCATGCTGAATCCTTACAAAATCAAATGATTCCTCACCCATAATTCTAGATTCAGAAATCATGTCCTCTCCCAAGGTGAGGAGCTCTTTGAGCTCTACTTTCCACGTCTGGTAATTTTCAGCGTCACTCTCCCACTGCTCAACGAGTGCTTCTACCTGATGGATAACCTGCCGGGCTGTGTACAAGTCTGGGAGAGTGGACGCTAGGAAACACCACGTGTTCCCTATCTGCAGTGCGACCCATTCATCCACTGCTTGGGCCTTCTTTTTCATTACTCGCAGGGAGTCTATGTCACTCTGCGGTAATTCTTCTGATGTGGAGGTCTCTGGAGGGGCAGCATTTATGGGTCTGGCCAGCTCAGTAAGCAAACCCATAACATTTAGATTCTTCTCTTTCTCGGCCTTGAGCCTCTGTGCCTCCTTTTCATATCGGGCTTCAACTGCCCTTCCTGCCTCCTTAAGCAAGTCCACCTCACCTTGCTTCCCTCTCTTGCCCAGGGATACCTCTGCAACATCGTAATCTACGGGGTCTGCAGTTGCTTCATCGGCACCTGGGGGAGGTGTTGCCACAATGGAAACTGTCTCCCTGCCCAGCCCAGTTCGAAGAGTGTGAACTGTCCAGGATTTCTTTGCTTTTGGTGGGGCCTGTACTTGGGCCATCATCTCGGCCAGGGAGAGAGGAATCACTAGAGAAGATTGAGCCTTTCTCTTTTTGCTTTCTATCAGCCACTGGGGTGGGAGAGGTGGCCTTCCTACAAGAACTTGTTCTCCTGATTCTTTCCCAGTACCCGGTGGTTGTTTCTCCTCAGTGTCATGGACCTCATCCAGCCTCCCTGCCTCAACTTCTCCTCCAGCAACATTATTTTCAATTTCCATCTCCTCAGCCTTGTCCTATATGTCTATTGCTGGGTCTGGACCTTGGTAGGCTTCTTCGGGGATTTCCTCTTCAAGCTGCTTCTCTTCTTCTTCTTCTTCTGCCAGAATTTCTTCTTCTGTCGGCAGTAGGGGAGGTATCGGGCCAAGATTCAAAGTTTGGGCCACTGTGATAACTTGTCCGAAGGTTGCCCCCGGGAGTGGCCTTGGGAACGCGGTGACTGGGTTTACGATTATCCCTGAAGGTCTGGTTCCCCCAGCGGACGCCATTTGTTCACCTATCTTCAGTTGGTCCACTCTCAGACCTTGCGTCTCTTGAGCCCCGGAGACAATTTCCAGTTCTAACTCCTTTTCTTCTATCTCCTTCTCTTGCTCTTGCGTAGGTTCCTGTTCCAGGTCTTCCTGGTCTGCAGCCTCTTGTTCTTTCTCTGGGACTTCTGTCCCTACTTGCGTATCGTCCCCTTGCAAGTTGCCAAAATCATCGGTTGCAAATACATCATCAAATTCCTCTTGCAAAGGGGGACTGGCTGGGACCTCTGCAGGCTCTGCTTCTTTCTCCAGTTCTGGGGAACTGGAAGAAAGGATCTCTACTTCTTAGGGGAGGGAAGCGCTTGGCGCTGGTACTGGCTTTGCCTTAGCCTGTTTGATGTGCTTCCTTTTCCTCCGGGTGATCAGAGGTGGCCGCACATCTGCTATTGTTGTTGCCTCCATGGGATCCACCCCCGTTGCCTTGACCATTAAGGCTGCCAGTGATGGGGAGGATGGAGGATGAATTGGTCCGGCCATGAGCGGGGGAGTGGCAATCCTTGTTATTAACTGCTCCCTCATTTACTGGGAGGCTGCCACAGATTGCTTAATCTATTCTTGTATCGGGACTTCTTGCACCGAGGGGGTTGTAGCTATTCCCTTTCCTTTGTCTGCGCCTTGTGAAGAAGTCCCGCCCCCCAGGGTCAATCTTGGTACCGGTGGTGGAGTCACCTTAGGTGCCGGTCGGGGATTTTGGCGCATACTCCCAGGGCACACCCTCTTAAAATAGGCATGACTTCTCTCGACCACCTCCCGAGTGAAGTCCTCAATTGTGGGCCCCTCCTGGGTGGCCCAATCCATTCCCGGTAATGCCATTTTATCGATCCCCTTTTCTTTGTGCTGGGGATCTATGGTGGGGGCAGTGTCAGAGAAGCCCAGAGGGAATCTCTGGAGCTTCAGTTCCTGCGTTAATCCGGCCGTCATTCTGTCATAGTGCCTGCTCCGGACATCTACATCCTCCTGGAAATCTGCCCAGAAGTCCTCCATGTGTATTTGATGAGGCTCCAAAGCCCGGGGCATTGCCGTTGCTATTTTCCCATGCGGATCAAAGTTCCTCCGCGCTAGATAGAATTCCTACAAGTTATAAATTTTCAAATCGTTATCTGCCTCCCTTACGGCGGCCAGACTATAGGTGTGGTTCCCACAGGTGATTGGGAATGAGACGTTGGGGACCTTCTTGAGGGCAAAGAAGGCGTGCAACTCTAGCATTTGTCTATAATATTCCAGCAGCACGATCTTGTCCCCATAATGCTTGGGAAACAAGTAGGGTTTTCCAGAGAAGCCGGCAACCCTAATGTATGGATGCTGTTGGAATTGGATATAGTAGTGCCCATAACTACTAACTAATTTCATCACCTTAGTAGATAGGCGATATCCAGCATCTCGGGCGGGTGTGAGCAGGTGGTAATAAACGAACGCATCGTTCTCCCAGCAGAAACTAGGGAAGCTGGCCTCCCATTGAATTTGTGGGAAATAGTCCCATGGTGCCTTTTGTCCAGGGCCAATCCCGAGTACTCCGTCAGTGAGTAGGCTGTTGAAACGGGGCCTCTGCTAGGCCAGAGCCCAGAAAACATAAGAAGACATGTAGAACTTCTTCTTTTGGTTCAACTGTAGGAACTGGGAGTCGACATGATTGGAGATTATTGTCGCCCAGTCAAAAAATTCTCCCTTAGTGGAGATGTCGAGGAGGAAATAGTACATCCATTTGGCGAACTCCTGGGCGGAGGGTTGCCCAAATACCTGGGCCAATCCTATCATCCCCATCTGGATGCTCTCCTTGAATTCAGAGCGGGGGATATCTATCTTCATTCTCTTCGAGTCCCTCTTTAGGGACTTGAGCCAGTGGGTATTCATATATACCCGGGCCGCATCCTCCAGTTGCATAAACTACTTCAAGGCGTCAGTCCTTGTGACCACCGTGGCCCTGTCAAATTGTGGGATACCCAGGCCTGCTTGGAAAGTGACTGGGTCAAGGGACACCAGTGGAGTGGGGTATCCTGTGGGTTCTGTAGCTACGAGCATGACGGCCCACACAGAAGAGTTATAGTTGGTAGCTAGGGTTAGAACAAGCTCTAGAGACTGCACGGAGCATGGGAAGCAAGCTGCCCGGAGGATTCTGGAACCTCCAATGTTGATTGCGAGTTTGTCTCTAGCCTGTCGCTGGATGTGCATTATCTTTACCAGGGCCTGCATTTCTGCCCAAGTCCCGACACTGGCGTCGGTCATCAGTTTTACCTTGGACTCAATCTTTGAGCCCACAATCTCATTATCTTGTACAAACTTCATGGTGAGGGGCAGCTTTGCCAGCGCCTTCTCCATTTTTGACTTTGCTTCTGCCCTGGTCTTTGTTGTGGTTGGTAGTTCTGGACTTCCGGGAGGAGATGATGCAGACGCTTCAAACATATTTGGAAGAAAATTCTGGGAACCTGCGAGAAAAAGTGACCGTCAGAACATGTTCATCAAAACAATTATTCCGGGGTCCGGGAAATCTTACCACCATGATGTTTGCCTTTCCTGAAAAGTTAGTTTTATGCAAAGATACCCGAAAAGCAAAACATACCGCAGACTTTAAGAATCTTTCCCACATCCGGGTCCGGGGATTTTATAACTCTTGGTAAGGACACCGGATGTGGTTGTAAAAAGGCCCGAAGCCCAGAGAAATGACTTAACAAGGATATGAAAAGGCAAGTTGTCAAACCCACGTCGACGCCACGTGCGTTGGCATTAAATAGATGTGATGGCGATGACGGCGGAGCCAACTATCCGAACGCGTGAAAAGGGAAAGCCACTTGGCTGGAATTAATTGCGCGCATGGGACGTAAATGAGGTTCTGACAACCTTGATGGAGGAGAGAGAAAATTGCCTACTTGAAACCGGCCGAGAGCCGAGTTTCAAATAGGTGGTTTTCTACCTCGAAAGCAAGTTTGAAGGCGTAAACCAGAAGCAAAGGCGACTCAACCAGCTTGTCGAGTTACCTGGAAGGATATACATGAAGCTAAGGGATATATACAGAGAATAGAAGGATATATATAGGGATTTTATACAATTATTATACATATATACATGGATATACAATGCGGGGACTTACGCGAGGAAAAACCAGACAAGGCAGAAACGGGTATATACAACCATTTACATTATATACACCATTTACATACTTTACATTATTTACAGAAAAACAACTTCTGCGCAGAGGGCGGACAACCCTCTGGCAGAGCCGACCCACCAACGGGCGGCAAAAACCAGAAACAACAGACCGAACAAGACAGAACACAGAGAAGAAAAGAAAAACCAGACAAACAAACGGAAAATGAAAACCAAAGAAAGGAAGGGGGAAAATAGGAACACCAACCTGAGAACACATAAGGTGGAGGAAATGAAGGTTTTACCGCGTGAGCTCTGCAACAGCTCGAGTTGTCAATAGGTCAGAATCACCACCACGGAGCACCTGCGCTTGTCTGAGAGTGACTGAAAATCGCTAAGCTCTGATTACCATAAACTTCCTGCAAACGCTCTGTTAATTGCTCTGAAATTGCTCTTTAATTCTCTCTAAGTGCTCGAAGGTATTAATCATGGTAAGTGTGAAAATGACAGATAATTTCTATTTATACCCACGGTAAAAGGCAATCCTCCTCCTTCCGGTGATCTCTAGACAGGCAAACCTCTGGACTCCGGGTCCGGGGACTCCTTGTGATGATATCCATAAGAACATCATGGCAAAAAATCTCGGAGCCCGGAATCCGGTTCCCGACAAAAGACAATCTCCGGGACTGGAGTCCCGGAGGAGAAAACCAAATGACAAAATGACACACCGGGGAAGAAAACCCTGGAGAAAGAAAAACAAAAGGGAAAGAAAAACAAGGCAAAGCCCGCAAAGCAAAAGCAAGCAAAAGCAAAAAAAGGGGGGACCCAACATTTTGCACACAAAATGTAGGGACGGGAATGCAGGGCATAACAAATGGCGACTATCTGGGACAAATTCCTTGTGCATTTGAGAACTAAAGAATCTCTGGTTAGCAAAACTGGAACAAGCCACCTCCCGAAGCGTCTGACAGGCAAAGGGCAACATATCTGAGAGAATCCAACCACACGGGTCAGTCTGTAATCTTTCATCAGTGGTGTCGTGTGTGCTTTGGAAGGAAATCAAGCTGATGACCTTTGGGAGGAATAGAGAAGAGGCACTAATTACATCGAACTAGTCATCAATTTGCTCATTTCCCCTGGAGACCAGAGTTTTATCCCGCTTTATCATCTTTTTATTTTGCTTATTTTTGGGTGGGAAAGGGGGTACTTCTTTCACCATTAAGCTTAAGCTTAGCTAATCGTAATGGTGGTACTTCTTTCACCTATCCACCTATATTTAGGTTGTTCGAAGAGGGGGCAAAAACTCTGGACCCGGGAAGAATTTCTTTAGATTTTCAGACCTGGGTCAATCAAAGAGTACAATCGATCTACCCTCAGTGTGTCTGATTACTTGTTCCTTGCATTATTATTTTATTCACTGATTGCCAGATTTTCGGAGAGAACACCCAATGGAGATTCCTCAAAATGTGCCATAACCCGCGAAACAAGCCCCGGAGACTGGGCTTATTCCACTGTGCTAAAGATAGATTCTTAAGTTCACCATGCCGTAGACATTGCCCCGGAGGCCAGAGTTATGCAAAGCATTCCAATTCCTGCAAGATGGGATAAAACGTCGGGACCACAAGAAAAATGAAAGTGAAAACAAAAACAATGAAAGGGGACTACCTCGGAGGACAGTCGACAAGACTATTTACAAGACAGGGTACCTCGCAACGAGACACCCGGAGGGAACTATTTACAAGCGGAAAGCTTTACATATAATACAACTTAGGCCAACTTACCCTTATTCGAAATAGTGTTTGAGAAACTGCCCATTAACAGGCAAGGCGACAGGTTCCCCAGTCAAAGTATTGAGGCGGTAAGTATTTGCCCCGCAGATTTCTGAGATCAAGTATGGTCCGAGCCAGAGCCGCTAGAACTTGGTATGCTTTCCTTTCTTCTCCCGGGCCTTGTCTCACAACAAGACCAAATTCGAGATCTGAAAAGCTTTATATTGGGCTCTCCTGTCAAACCATCTCTTTACTACTGCTTGATGATGCGTGAAATGTTCAAGGGCTGCGTCTCGCTGCTCTTCCATTCGCACCAGGTTCAAGAGCCGAACCTCTACAATGTTGTCCCTATTGTTGAATTCCTGCATGAAATGTAATACTGGGATCTGTAAATTGACTGGGAATACAGGGTTCTGGCCATAAACCAGGTGGAATGGTGACGTTCCCAGGGCAGCCTTAATACGGATGCAATCCGCCCAGAGGGTGAATTTCAGCTTTTGATGCCAATCCCGGGGATTTTGTTCTAACAGGTGTTTGATTACTTCAAGCAAATTCTTGTTTGTTGATTCAGCAACGCCATTTCCCTAGGGATAATAGTTGCTGGAGAACTTCAGAGTGATCTTCTGATTGTAGGTCCATTCGAGTAACTATGCTGAAGAAAATGCTGGACCATTGTCACATACTAAAGCAAAGGGCATTCCAAACCGTGTGATGATGTTTTCTTCCAAGAACTCGATAACTACGTCTGCTGTGTTGTTTTTACAAGGAATAGCCTCAGACCACCGAGTGCAGTAATCAGTAGCAGTCAAAATGTATCGGTGGTTGGCAGACGAGTTGGGGTTAATTTACCCGATGAATTCAAATGCCCATTGGGCGAAGGGTCTATCCTCGTAGACTGGTTGTAGAGGCATAGCGGGGTTACGCTCTCGATGCGCTGCAGTTTGGCAAGTATGGCATTTCCTGACATGAGCGTAAACGTCTTTGAAGACACAGGGCCAATAGTATCCGGCCCGAAGGATCTGATGGGCAGTGGCATCAGCTGAACCATGCCCCATTCCAAACTGTCTGTGGAATTCGTCGATTATTCTTACAGTTTGGTCTCTGTCGATGCACCGGAGGTACACCCCCTCATAATTTCTGCGGTAAAGTGCGGAGTTTTTTATCATGAAATGTGCACTTTTCATCCGCAGAGCGCGGCGTTTGTGGGGAGGTAACCCCTCCGGACACTTGTTATTTAGTAACAAGTACACCAAATCGGTATACCATGGGTCTTGGGTGATGGACTCCACTGTGTAAGTTTGGCATTCTATGCGGGGAGTCTCTTCTGCCATCGCCTGACTTAGTCCCTGGCCTCAGACTATTTTCATGGGCTGCATTTCTAAGTCATATTCCTAGAGGATGGCCATCCATTTCCCCCGTCTCTCGCCCAATTCACTCTGCATCAGCAGAGACTTGACAGCCTGGTCCGGGGTAATAGCATGCACTTTGCTTCGGAGAATATAATGCCAGAATTTCTTCACGACGCGAACTAGAGAAAAGGCCTGTTTCTCTAGTGGCGAATACTGGACTTCGGCGTTCTTGAAGGGGGAACTCATGAAAGCTATTGGTCGTTCCTCCCCTTCAACATTTTGAGTCAACATTGCCGCAGCGAAATGCGGCGAGGCAAATGAATAAATGTAAAATGGAAGGGAATAGTCTGGACTAGCCAGGACCAGTGCCTCCGTTATGGTCTATTTGATCTAGGCAAATGCCTTCTTTGCTTCAGGACTCCACTCAATTTTGATATCTTTCTTCACCATTTCATTGAGTGGTTTAACTATTTCTGCGAATCCCGTGATGAATCATCGTACGAAGTTGATTTTTCTGAAAAAGGATCGCATTTCTTTCTTGCTGCCAGGCATCTGTAGATTCAGCAAGGCCTCAACTCTATCAGGGTTGATGGATATACCCTTCTCAGAGACAATATGCCTGAGAAATTTTCCCTCGGTGACCCTGAATATGCACTTCTTAGGGTTGAGGGATATTCCATACCGGCGACACCTCTCGCAGATCTGAGCGAGGTGGGAGGGATAATCATGCCTGTCCCAGGATAAGATGGTCAAATCATCCATGTAGATGATTATGCACCAATTAATGAGGCCTTCAAACACAATGTCCATGGCCTTTTGAAATGTAGCCCCTGCGTTGATCAAACCGAAGGGCATTCTCCTATACGCAAATGTTCCCCACTTGGTGGTAAACGTTGTTTTCTCTCTGTCTTTATACTTGACCATGACTTGGTTGTACCCTGAATATCCATCCAGGAAAGACATCATCTGGGATCCATTTACTATCTGCAACACCTCATCCAACGAGGGGAGAGGGTGATTATCTTTTTTAGATGCCTTGTTCAAATTTTGGAAATCCACACAAAGGCGGATCTCGCCATTCTTCTTCCTTATAGGGACCAGGTTGGCAACCCACGTAGTGTGCCGGATTGGGAAGATTATCCGGGCTGACAGCAATTTTTCTACCTCTTGACGTATCTGAGGTTCTATCAAGGGGTTGACTGGTCTTTGCTTTTGCCGAAAGGGCTTAGCGTCTGGTTTTAGGGGAATAGTGTGGGTCATGATAGATGTATCATACATTTTTAAGTCTTCATATCCCCAGGAAATTACATCAATATATTCTCGGAGGACCGCGAGAATCTTCTCCTTCTCCTCAGGGGAGCAGGAGGTACCAATGTGGATGATCTTTTCTTCACCGAGCTGGCCGATGTTAACCTTTTCAAACTTTCCTCCCTCAGGGGAGGATGACACCTTTTCACAGGCTCGAGGGTCTGAGTCGAAGATTCATTCCAATGCAACCATCCCCTTTGGGATGGTGTTGGTGGGCAAGTCCATGATCCCATCGTCTTCATCACCCTGCCCAGTATCGTCATGGTGTCGTTCCTCCACTATCTGATCCTCAAAGACACCAACGTTGGCCATGAAGGCCAAGATATGTTGATTGTCCTCAAAAACCTGAAAGTGGATGACATTATCTGGGATGGAGGGGGTGGGGACCATTTCAACTGAAAATCTCCGGAGTCGGGAGCCGGCCATTGGCTCAAGCGTGCTGGCAGAAACGGCAAGGGCGTCCAGGACATAATTCCATCGCTGGGGAATGAGGTCAATGCCAAAGGCATTAAAATCTTCGATAAGGCTTCAAGCCCGGTTGCGGTAAGCGGCCAGCCTTTTGTCGTGACATGTGTATTGACTCCAGATTTGTTTAACAATCAATTCTGAATCACCCAGAGCCCGGAGGCGGGTGATACCTTTCCTTAATGCGAATAAGAGTCCAAGGACCAAAGCCTCGTACTCTGTGACATTGTTTGTACAGTTAAACTATAGCCTGTAGGATGCGAGGAAGGATTTCCCTCGCGGGTTGATTAATTCTACCCTGGCCCCACAGCCCTGTTTGGATCATAACCCATCAAACTTAAGGGTCCATAAGTCATTATTTGCAATCTGGGGCTGGGGCGGAAGAATTCTCTTTGGATTATTGTTGGGGGATCTAGGAGGTGTCTCCCTGACTGCCAACGTGAAAGTGGGATTTTCCTCCGGAGTTTGGGTTTGGGATTCTTCGGGGGATGGAGCCAAAGGAGCGCATCCCATAGGGACACTGGGTCCCGGGGAATCAGTTGTATGCTGTTTGTTCCGGAGGGTATCAAGGTGCCGGTTAGCGATCGAGAGACATGGCCCACACTCCAGTTCTGAATGTTCCTGGTAGTGTACCTGGCACCAAGTGCTAGACAAGAGTGTGGACAGGGATGCGGTGGAGTCTTCAGAGTTGACTTCAACTCTCATTTTTTCTTCTAGGTCCTGTGCTCCTTGCAGCACGGCGGGATCCTCTCCGGGGACGAAATCAAATGTTAAAGTTTCAAAAGGTCTGTACACCCCCAGAGAAGTCTCAGAGAAAAGGACTTCATTGACCCTCCCAACTATGGTAAGGGCCTGTTTCATCCAGGGTTCACTTTCGACCCGGATCTGGTTGGATTCTCCCTCCCATGGAAGCCACAAGTGGGTGAAGTCAGTCGAGAAGTATCCGTTCAATGACTTAGACCAATTCTGACTTAGTAACATCCTGTAAGTTTCTGGGATGTCCACCACTTAGATGTCAATGATGCTGGCTATCCTAGGGTCCTGGATAAGATGTATCTGGACATTCTTCAATTCCCCCACCATTTTCACAGCAGTCTTATCCAGTTGGATTACTGCGCCATTAGACAGGGTGGGGTTTAGTCCGAGCTTCTGACAAATGGACAAGGGCATGATGTTACCCAAAGCTCTGGAGTCTACTAAGCAGTTGTGTATATTTTTGCCATAAATGTTCAAGCCTAGTAGGAAGGGAGGATCCTTGTTTTTTCCCCGGAAGATAGCCGCATTAGCATCTTCGAAGGAGACGGTCTTGGGTGGGCGGCTAATTATTTTTGGGTTCCCTAAAAGCTTCAGAAGGGACTTCTTCTGCTCGGGGCAATTTAGCAAAACCTCCATCAAGGTCATGGAGGTGGTGGTCTGCTCTAACACCTTCGTAATATCGAATCTTCCTCCCGGGAACTGGTGATTTTCCTCCATGAGATCTTTTGCTTGGTTAGAGCTAGGACCTTTTGGAGGTACGGGTTGATCAGTCACATTGTTCTGGGGAGGAGGAGTGTCTTTGACGGGAGGTGTAGGCATGTAAGTGGGTCCTTTACCAGCCTGACTCTGAGTATTGTATGGAGTCTGCGGGTTAGTAAAGGCGTTGGCCTCAAAGGGCGGAATGGATTCGTCAAAGAATCCCTGTAGTTTGGATTCTTCCTCATCTTCTCCGGAGGTTCCGAAGAAGATGGTATCATAGGTGAAGGCACTGTGGGTTGTTTCTTGGATAGGAGGCTCTGGAGGGGTAGTATTGTGCGACTGTTTCCTGTCCAGTTGGGAGATCATGATAACTTTCTCCAAAGTGGCGCAATTTACCTCATTGTGCGAACCAGTATCGTGCAACCTACACCAGTTAGTCATGGGCTGGAAATCTGACTAGTGTAAAATGGGATGGTCCCGCACTATTTTAGTTGGTGTTTTGGTTCGGAGGTGGGCCTCCAGTATTCGTGTTGTTATTCCATTGTTGTTGGTTGGGCCTAGGCCCATTGTTAAAGTTTCTTCCTCCGACATTGTTGTTTCACTGGCTGGAGAAGATATTCCCTCTCTGGGAATTTGAGTTCTGTTGCGCGTAGGACCCTGCCTTCAACTGGCCCATGTCCATAGTCAGGGTGGACAACATTCGCCAGAGGGATTCGGGCTCGGCGGTCAACTGAGTGTTAGCGTTGCAATGTGAGGGCTGTGGTTGTTGTTGCCTTCCTGGGAAGGTAGCAGGATTCACCGGAGTCGAGGGCAAAAATCCTCCAGCCGTGGACGACTGGAAGAATGGCACTCCGGACGGTTGGGTATGAGTCTGTTGTGCCTGCTGCGGCTGATTCCAAGGGAAGACTTCCAGACCCGGTGTGATTTGGGTCTGGGCAGGATAAACATACTGCGCTTGTTGGTCTATCATGGGTGGCGGAGGATTCATCGCCATCGAGGGGGCACCCATTGCCAGATTAGGGTTGTATCCCCCGGCATACGCAGTTTCGCTGGGGATCATGTTAAAGTGTTTATTCTGTCCAATCCCACCCGGTGATTTGTTGAGACCGTGGGACAGCTCTAGGGCTAGGTTGTAGACTTTTTCCAAGGTATCCCGGTCGCCCGGGGTGGTTGTTCTCCAAAGGAGGGTGGCAACGAAAGGGTCCATTGCATTAAGATATGTCTGTATGGTAACGTCTAGCGATGGGACAAAAGGACCCATGCACCGCTTCAGGGCGCGCTGGAACCTATGGTTGAATGCTGCAAGAGGTTCATTGGGCTCTTTCCTAATGGAGATAAACTGGCTGTGGGACCAAGCTGGGTCCATATGCACGCGAAAGGCAGCCAAGAAGGTGTCCTCCATATCCTGCCAAGTGTTTATGGAGTTGGCAGGTAAGTTCAGGTACCAGTTCAACTCGCTCTGTCCTAAGGACAGGGGGAACATGTGGGTCACAACATCTTCATGTTGGATCCGGTGTCAGTTCATGGCATCTTTGTATGCCTGTAAGTGTTCTTCTGCAGTCCGTGAGCCTAAGTGCTCATATCGCAAGCAGATCTTCTCTGGGTGAGAGGGTAAATCATTGGTCACGCCCAGAAAAGTACCCATTGGGGACCCAGTGTTTCCAAAGTATGCAGCCATTGGGGGAACTATATGTTGGATAGTGCTTAGGGTACTGCTTCCCGGGACTGTCTAGGGAGTTTGGGTATTCAGGGGTACGGTAGATCCCTAGACAATAGTGGCTGGTAGGATTTTAGAGGTTCGTTTCTTTCGAGAAGGGGGCTCGAGTTCGACAAACTTTTCAGGATTCAGGGCAGACCTAAGAACTCTTTCAAATTTAGCTGGGGAAAAAGACCCAATCCCGCTGAAGGCTTGCCTCCTAAAACTATAACTCAGGGAACCCTCAGAAGGTGTAAAATTAGAATCTTGGGAGGGGGATGAGTTCATGCCCTCCTTCTAGCGCCAATTTCTGTTGACGGGGTTTTACTGACCAGGTCTGCCAACTGTCATAAGTTGTCACCGGGTTCCGGGGAAATCGGCCAACTCCGCCTGCAAAGGTTGTCCGGGGGAAATGAATCCTCCGGGCCTTCAAGCACCTGGGTGTCGGGTCACTACGGTGCGGGGCTCGGTTGGGAGAGGTGACTATTTTTGAGGGGGATAGCTGGTTTCTTCAACTCATCATCTCCAGAGATTCGATCAAAGTAAGGGTTTTCCCGGGAATTCTACACTTAGCAAATAAAATGAAAAAGATCCTGCAGGG
>MU224564.1:1231886-1243595 GCA_018584345.1 Thuja plicata
CTGCAGGGTTAGAAGCATTTCATCTAACTACAGTCATGCTGTAATGTCTGGAACATCAACAATACTCTGGTAAACTATACTAAATACCGAAGAAATACATAACCATCAGCTAGCATTTTATCAGTAGAAAGAGGAAAGAGTTCGTTAATCTACTTTAACATACCAAAGTAAAAGACATACAGAACATTAAAACATGAAATACCATTAACTTAGAAGCAAGAGTGCCAACATTATCATTGCCAAGAATCCTTCTTCATTAATATTCAGTCCAGCAAGCACTGGTGCGTGATACAATGGAAGCTCCAGGGGAGCATCTAACCACCAAGAACAAAACAATGGAGCATTGAGCTCTGCAACTAGAACTAGAAATTACTTTGCTATTACTATGGGCAACAAAATCATCAATTTTGCCGACCCTTGGAAATGGGCCGATTTGCCTATTTATACAACTCTTCTAACCCTAACCCTATTTTACACATTTCAATAAAATACAATATTCAGGGGCCGGTACTACCTGCGCCACCCTACAAAAGACCTGGAGATGGAATAGGTCTGTCATGTCAGAAGAATAAGATAAGAATATATATCGGAAGAATCAGTCTCGAGAAGAGAGCTAGAGAGGAGAAAGAAGAAAGTAAGTCCCTCAAGGACCGAGGCTACATGCCTCATAAATGGGAAATGCGGCGCCCTGTCTCCAATGTGCCAGATGTAACCTTGAGCGGCACCTTGAGAAGACCACCCTGTTAGAAGACCAACTGCCGAGCCGATGCCTTTTGATGTGCCCAACTACCTTCTGACAGTTTTATTAACCACTTCTGAAAGTGATCGGTCAGCCTCGGGGACCGGGACACGGATCACTTTAAAGAATACAAAATCTTGGATCCGGGACTTCGGGATCTAGGAACTTATGTCACAAAAAAGAATAAAGAATACTCAATGTGAGTTTTTCCCCGGCTTCCGGAGAAAGCTCAAGGCTGCTTATTATCACTGAAGGCCTAAAGGAGGCGGGAAATGTCATCTTCATCTACACCCTTCAGGCTGGCCCTTCTGTGCCTGGCTACTTCAACTTGTTCCCCCAGGTCCAGAACATTCTCTTTGAATTCGTCTGCCATCCTTGCCGCGTCACGGCCCTTAAGTATCATTTCGGTTAATTTTGCCATCTGGGCCCCGTCTATACCCTCCGGGGATTGATATCGGGATTGCATTATTTCATCAAAACTCCCCAAAACTGAATCTTTGGGGGTGTAAATATCTGTACTAAGGGGATCAGCCCCGAAAAACTTTATTACATAAGAATTGAATAAATTAGAAGGATATTTTACATTGTGTACCTTCTCTTGCAATGATTCTACCAGTTGCTTGGTTACCTCCAATGTGAGGTCAAGTCTGGCATGCTGAATCCTTACAAAATCAAATGATTCCTCACCCAGAATTCCAGATTCAAAAATCATGTCCTCTCCCAAGGTGAGGAGCTCTTCGAGCTCTACTTTCCACGCCTGGTAATTTTCAGCGTCACTCTCCCACTGATCAACGAGTGCTTCCTCCTGATGGATAACCTACCGGGCTATGTACAAGTCCGGGAGAGTGGACGCTAGGAAATGCCGGGTGTTCCCTATCTGCAGTGCGACCCATTCATCCACTGCTTGGGCCTTCTTTTTCATTACTCACAGGGAGTCTATGTCGCTCTGCGGTAATTCTTCTGATGTGGAGGTCTCTGGAGGGGTGGCATTTATGGGTCTGGCCAGCTCAGTAAGAAACCCCATAAGGTTTGCATTCTTCTCTTTCTCAGCCTTGAGCCTCTGGGCCTCCATTTCGTATCGGGCTTCAACTGCCCTTGCTGCCTCCTTAAGCAAGTCCACCTCGCCTTGCTTCCCTCTCTTGCCTAGGGATACCTATGCAACTTCATAATCTGTGGGGTCTGTAGTTGCTTCATCGGCGCCCGGGGGAGGTCTTGCCACAACGACAACTGTCTCCCCGCCCGACCCAGTTCGAAGAGTGTGAACTGTCCGAGCTTTCTTTGCTTTTGGTGGGGCTTGTACTTGGGCCATCATCTCGGCCAGGGAGAGAGGAATCACCGGAGTAGATTGAGCCTTTCTCTTTTTGCTTTCTATCAGCCACTGGGGTGGGAGAGGTGGCCTTCCTGCTAGAACTTGTTCTCCTGATTCTTTCCCAGTACCCGGTGGCTGTTGCTCCTTAGTGTCACGGACCTCATCCATCCTCCCTGCCTCAACTTCTCCTGCAACAACATTCTTTTCAATTTCCATCTCCTCAGCCTTGTCTTGTATGTCTATTGCTGGGTCTGGACCTTGGTAGGATTCTTCGGGGATTTCCTTTTCAAGCTGCTTCTCTTATTCTTCTTCTTATGCCAGAATTTCTTCTTCTGTCGGTAGTAGGGGAGGTATCGGGCCAAGATTCAAAGTTTGGGCCACTGTGATAACTTGTCCGAAGGTTGCCCCTGTGAGTGGCCTTGGGAACGCGGCAGCTGGGTTTACTGTTATCCCCGAAGGTTTGGTTCCCCTAGCGGATGCCATTTTTTCACCTGTCTTCAGTTGGTCCACTCCCAGACCTTGCGTCTCTTGAGCCCTGGAGACAATTTCCGGTTCTGACTCCTTTTCTTCTATCTCCTACTCTTGCTCTTGCGCAGGTTCCTGTTCCAGGTCTTCCTGGTCTGCAGCCTCTTGTTCTTTCTCCGGGACTTCTGTCCCTGCTTATGTATCGTCCCCTTGCAAGTTGCCGAAATCATCGGTTGCAAATACATCATCAAATTCCTCTTGCAGAGGGGGTCTGGCTGGGACCTCTGCAGGCTTTGCTTCTTTCTCCGGTTCCGGGGAACTGGAAGAAAGGATCTCTACTTCTTGGGGGAGGGAAGCGCTTGGCGCTGGTACCGGCTCTGCCTTAGCCTGTTTGATGTGCTTCCTTTTCCTCTAGGTGATCAGAGGTGGCCCCGCATCTGCTATTGCTGCTGCCTCCATGGGATCCACCCCCATTGCCTTGACCATTAAGGCTACCAGCGACGGGGAGGATGGAGGAAGAATTGGTCCGGCCATGAGTGGGGGAGTGGCAAGCCTTGTTATTAACTGCTCCCTCATTTGCTGGGAGGCTGCCACAGATTGCTTAATCTGTTCTTGTATCGGGACTTCTTGCACCGAGGGGGTTGTAGCTATTCCCTTTCCTTTGTCTGCGCCTTGTGAAGAAGTCCCAGCCCCCGGGGTCAATCTTGGTACCGGTGGTGGAGTCACCTTAGGTGCCGGTCGGGGAGTTTGCCGCATACTCCCGGGGCACACCCTCTTAAAATAGGCATGACTTCTCTCGACCACCTCCTGAGTGAAGTCCTCAATTGTGGGCCCCTCCTGGGCGGCCCAATCCATTACCGGTAATGCCATTTTATCGATCCCCTTTTCTTTGTACTGGGGATCTATGGTGGGGGCGGTGTTAGAGAAGCCTGGAGGGAATCTCCAGAGCTTCAGTTCCTGCATTAATCCGGCCGTCATTCTATCATAGTGCCTACTCTAGACATCTACATCATCCTGGCAATCTACCCAGAAGTCCTCCATGTGTATTTGATGGGGCTCCGAAGCCCGGGGCATTGCCATTGCTATTTTCCCATGCGGATCAAAGTTCCTCCGTGCCAGATAGAATTCCTGCAAGTTATAACTTTTCAACTCGTTGTCTGCCTCCGTCACGGCGGCCAGACTGTAGGTGTAGTTCCCACAGGTGATTGGGAACGAGACATTGGGGACCTTGTTGAGGGCAAAGAAGGCGTGCAACTCCAGCATTTGTCTGTAATATTCCAGTAGCACGATCTTGTTCCCACAATGCTTGGGCAACAAGTAGGGTTTTTCGGAGAAGCCGACAACCCTAATATATGTATGCTGCTGGAATTGGATATAGTAGTGCCCATAACTACTAACTAATTTCATCACCTCAGTAGATAGGCGGTATCCAGCATCTTGGGCGGGTGTGAGCAGGTGGTAATAAACGAACGCATCGTTCACCCGGCAGAAACTGGGGAAGCTGGCCTCCCATTGAATTTGTGGGAAATAGTCCCATGGTGCCTTTTGTCCCGGGCCAATCCCGAGTACTCTGTCAGTGAGCAGGCCATTGGAATGGGGCCTCTGCTAGGCCAGAGCCCAGAAAACATAAGAAGACATGTAGAACTTCTTCTTCTGGTTCAACTGTAGGAACTGGGAGTCGACATGATTGGAGATTATTGTCGTCTAGTCAAAAAATTATCCTTTAGTGGAGATGCCGAGGAGGAAATAGTACATCCATTTGGCAAACTCCTGGGCGGAGGGTTGCCCAAATACCCGGGCCAATGCTATCATCCCCATCTGGATGCTCTCCTTGAATTCAGAGTGGGGGATATCTATCTTCATTCTCTTCAGGTCCCTCTTTGGGGACTTGAGCCAGTGGGTATTCATATATACCCGGGCTGCATCCTCCAGTTGCGTAAACTGCTTCAAGGTGTCAGTCCTTGTGACCACCGTGGCCCTGTCAAATTGTGGGATACCCAGGCCTGCTTGGAAAGTGACTGGGTCGAGGGACACCAGTGGAGTGGGGTATCCCGTGGGTTCTGCAGCTGTGAGCATGATGGCCCGGACAGAAGAGTTATAGTTGGCAGCCAGGGTTAGAACAAGCTCCGGATACTGCACGGAGCATGGGAAGCAAGCTGCCCGGAGGATTCTGGAACCTCCGATGTTGATTACGAGTTTGTCTCCAGCCTGTCGCTCGATGTGCATTATCTTTACCAGGGCCTGCATTTCTACCCAAGTCCCGACACTGGCGTCGGTCATCAGTTTTACCTTGGACTCAATCTTTGAGCCCACAATCTCATTATCTTGTACAAACTTCATGGTGAGGGGCAGCTTTGCCAGGGCCTTCTCCATTTTTGACTTTGCTGCTGCCCTGGTCTCTGTTGTGGTTGGTAGTTCCGGACTTCCGGGAGGAGATGATGCGGACGCTTCAGACATATTTGGAAGAAAATTCCAGGAACCTACGAGACAAAGCGACCGTCAGAACATGTTCATCAAAACAATTATTTCGGGGTCCGGGAAATCTTACCACCGTGATGTTTGCCTTTCCTGAAAAGTTAGTTTTATCCAAAGATACCCAAAAAGAAAAACATACCGCAGACTTTAAGAATCTTTCCCACATCCGGGTCCGGGGATTTTATCACTCTTGGTAAGGACACCGGATGTGGTGGTAAAAAGGCCCGAAGCCCAGAGAAATGACTTAACAAGGATATGAAAAGGCAAGTTGTCAAACCCACGTGGACGCCACGTGCGTTGGCATTAAATAGATGTGATGGTGATGACGGCGGAGCCAACTGTCTGAACGCGCGAAAAGGGAAAGCCACTTGGCTGGAATTAATTGCGCGCATGGGACGTAAATGAGGTTCTGACAACCTTGATGGAGGAGAGAGAAAACTGCCTGCTTGAAACCGGCCGAGAGCCGAGTTTCAAACAGGTGGTTTTCTACCTCAAAAGCGAGTTCGAAGGCGTAAACCAGAAGCAAAGGTACTCGACCAGCTTGTCGAGTTACCTGGAAGGATATACATGAAGCTGAGGGATATATACAGAGAACAGAAGGATATAGACATGGATTTTATACAATTATTATACATATATACACGGATATACAACGCGGGGACTTACGCAGGAAAAAACCAGACAAGGCAGAAATGGGTATATACAACCATTTACATTATATACACCATTTACATACTTTACATTATTTACAGAAAAACAACTTCTGCGCAGAGGGTGGACAACCCTCTGGCAGAGCCGACCCACCAACGGGCGGCAAAAACCAGAAACAACGGACCGAACAAGACAGAACACAGAGAAGCAAAGCAAAACCAGACAAACAAACAGAAAATGAAAACCAAAGAAAGCAAGGGGGGAAAACAGGAACACCAACCTAAGAACATAGAAGGCGGAGGAAAGGAAGGTTTTACCGCGCGAGCTCTGCAACAGCTCGAGTTGTCAATAGGTCAGAATCACCACCACAGAGCACCTGCGCTTGCCTGAGAGTGACTGAAAATCGCTAAGCTCTGATTACCATAAACTTCCTGCAAACGTTCTGTTAATTTCTCTAAAATTTCTCTTTAATTCGCTCTAAGTGCTCGAAGGTTTTAATCGTGGTAAGTGTGAAAATGACAGATAATTTCTATTTATACCCGCGGTAAAAGGCAATCCTCCTCCTTCCGGTGATCTCTGGACAGGAAAACCTCCAGACTCCGGGTCTGGGGAATCCTCGTGATGATATCCATAAGAACATCATGGCAAAAAATCTTGGAGCCCAGAATCTGGTTCCCGACAAAAGACAACCTCCGGGACCGGAGTTCCGGAGGAGAAAACCAAACGACAAAACGACACACCGGGGAAGAAAACCACGGAGAAAGAAAAACAAAAGGGAAAGAAAGACAAGGCAAAGCCCACAAAGCGAAAGCAGGAAAAAGCAAAAAAAAGGGGGGGACCCAACATTTTGCACACAAAATGTAGGGACGGGGATGCAGGGCATAACAAGGTGCATGTCCATATTCTTCACAGTAATGGAAACTCTGTCTTGTATTATAATCCTAGTTGTAAGTGTTGCCTCTCTTAGATGCTTTTGTTTGTGTCTTGGATGTCCTTTGTTGTTTAGCATTGGATCTACAGTCTTGTGCCTTATGACCATGTTTCTAACACATGTAACAATAAACATTAAATCTTGGTTTGGGGAGTGCATCACTTGCTTCAGCCCAACATTCATGTGCTTTATGTCTAAATTTCTTGCAATTAAAACAGTAACCATTAAACTTAGGTTTAGGATTGGACTTACCTTTCTTGCTTTGGCAAATGTTTTTTGTATGACCTGGTTTTCCACAGTGGTGGAAAACAGGCTTGTTGTGCTTTATATTTGCATTCCTCCTTTAACCATTCTTAGATGATTCTCCTTTCTCAGCAGATGTCTTTGGTTCAGTGTGACCTAATCCAGAAGAATCTTTTGAGCTTCTTGATGCTTCCATCAGATTCTCAAAATGAGTCAAAGCTTCATTAGGTTTGTTCAACCTTTCATTAAGTTCCTTCTCAGATCTCAAATCATCTTTCAATTGATTGTTCTCAGATCTCAGATTTATCATTTCCATATCTTTCCTACTAATCTCCTGATTTGCAAGTAGCAGTTGAATTGCCATGTCAACCTGATTGATTGTCATCATCTACACATCATGTGTCCTTTCATCAAGTCTGACAGATATCACTCTTTTGTCTTCTTCTGCCATAGTTTTGTCATCTTCAGCTTTCTTCTTTTGTTCCAATACTTCACATAGTCTTACTATCTGCATTTCTTGTTCTCTTTTCAAGTTTCTAACTTCTTCACACAATGCATTGTTCTTTTCCAGTAGATCTGCAATTGTTGCATCGCTCTCAGTAGAATCTTCATTCTAAAATAGATTTGTAGTGTCATCTTCCTGGTAATGAGTATCATTCATTTGTTTGGCCAAATCTTTCCTAGCTGTCAATGATTTCTTCAATTCTTGTCTTTCTATCTCAAGCTGATGTAATGCTAGCTGGATGTCAATCTTTTGATTCTCAATGACTTTTCCCAACTTGTAAACCTCCATCTCAAGATCTGTACTCACAAGCTGATTCAAAGATTTTATAGGTGCACTGTGCTCTGATACCAATTGTTGGAAGTACAAGAATGGGAAAGAAAGATACTGAGAGGGGGGGGTGAATCAGATCTTAAAAACTTAACCACTTAAAACAGATTGATCCACTTTCATACATATAGGAAATTAACCTAACATCTGATAACATCCATAACATCAAATATGTAACTCATAACACATAATTTTGGTAACCTAGAAACCCAAATAGGTAAAATTGGGGTGGGGATGACACCCACAAAATCTTCACTACGACAGCAATAAAGTGTGCCTGTTAGGGCTACAAAAGTTTGATTACAATATGCAATCTACTCGGTTAAAGCTCTGTTCTGTTAAGAACTAAAGATCATTACAATCTACCTTGTTAAAGGATTTCAACTTACAGTAAAGTAAGCACTCGTCTAAGAGATTTGAAACGGTCTACTAAAACCAATCTGTTAAGAGATTTAACCTGATACACCTGTTAAAATGTTCCAAGTAGTGATCCTTTGTTATGCACTCAGATGCTGATGACAGATCTTCTCTTTTCAATAACCTCTGTGATCTCTCAATCTGATATGTATTTACACTGCTTATCACTGCTCTGTCATTCTTCTTGATCAAGGCTTCTCAAAATGACTTACTATTCATCTCTCATGAACACACAACCCTTCTCTGTATATCTCTTGCTCTTACTCTCTCTTACTCCTTTTAGGGTTAAAAGCCATCTTATTATACCTTTTAAGATATAGCGGCGAGATCTAGATCAACGATCAAGATCTATTGTTTATACCTCCAATGCATATTGATTTCCTGATTGGTTCAATTGCATGCATAGTATAAAATAATTAAATGTGAAATTAACTCAGTAGACAAATATTAAATGCGTACAAATGTCAGCTCAGATCTCATACAAGTCGGCCTCAACCGTTTACATCAAAGTTTGAATTAATCCTGACATGTATGCAAAAATCGTTATGCTCGGCACAACACATCTCTGACACTTGGCACTTAATATTCTACTCGGCTCGGCATGATGTAACTCGACAACCTAAAACTTGCTCGGCAATGTTGCTCGGCCTTGAATGTTTAGCTCGGCCATAGTGATAACCAACTAAAATTGCCTAAGTAAATGACAAAGTGTGGGTCACTAATCATCAACAGAACTTAGGGATTAACAGGGACAAGTCAACTAGTTGATTTGTACCCAGGGACAAGTCGGCCTGTTGACATGTCCTGATAAAAATGGGCTCAAATTTCATGGGGATGTTGGAGAAGGTGAAAAAGAGTGAGGGGAGGAAATGCAGGTTGTTGTGATCAAGCATAACGGTCATTCAAACCTCAAAATCACCAAAATGGGGTCTAATACCTTCCTAAATACATCCAATTATGGGTGCTAACTTTTTAGTAGGATACAATAATTATCATTTTAACAACATTCAGAAGCTAGTCAGAGATTTTCTTTGGTTGGATGGTAAAGGGAATAGAAAGAAGCATGCAGTGAAACTGACTTGGTGCATACTGTGAAGGCACAAGGGAGGGCTTGGATTGGAGGATTTAAGGACTCAAGGAATCCCCCTAGATTCTATATGGATATTTAGAACTCTTCAAGGTGATGAGTCTTGGAAGGTTCTGATTGGATATAACATCACCAAATTTGTCCCTAAATAGAGACTCAACTAGGAAAGAATACCAATTAGTGACATCATTGTGGGGTAGTTCTATGCCAAGCTAGTTGGATTTGTTGTGTTTAATTCTATTTGGAAGGCTTGGGAATATGTTAGGAACTTGATCTCATAGAACTCCATCATTGACAAAGATTACAAAATATGTGGAGAGAGGTATATTTGGTGGAACCTCAAGCATAAAGGTAGGCCTCTAGCACTCCTTCAAGGGTGCTCGACAAAGAGTTGGGTTGATAAAGGAATTAATTTATTCAATGATATTATTGTGAATGGAATTTTTTTTTAAATCTTGGAGTGAAATTTTTAGTGAGCTTGAAGTCTCCCAAAGACATTGGAGGACATATATTGTGCTTAGGGAGGTGTGTAGTGCTCTTTTCCTTCCTAAAAGTTGTGACCATTTTGAAGATAGGTTTTATTCTTTCTGATGTCCAGATGGACCCCCCCTTCCTAATGTCAAGGATAAAACTATATACTCTCAGCTTACAGACAACAATGACATCCTACTTCACCTTGCTGATTCCTAGAATCCCTTGATTGGTCCCTCCTCCCGGAAGACCACTCTCAACAATCTTTGGACCAAGCCCATTAAGCCTAAGGAAAAATGCTTTATTTGGAGCCTCTTGCTGCAGAAACTACCTATTCTCAAACATGATGGAGATGTTAATATCTATTTTTCTTGCAAATTTATTGAGACTCTATATCATATTTGCTTTGATTTCATTTTTTCCAAAGAAGTCTAGAATTTGTTGGGTATCTTTGTTAATAAAAACTCAGTGTATGGGATATTATTGGTGGTATGTGGCAAAACTATAAAAAAAAAAGATAGATACTGATTTTTTTAGTGGACAAGATAGATTACCGAGTCTCTTAGGAGACTCATAACCCATAATGTTGTATAGCAAGTAACAATAACTATGAATTTTTCCAAGGATAAGTTTAAAAAAATATTGTGGGATGGTACTGTTAGAGTATTCTCATGGGAAATATCACATGGTTTTACTTGGTCTAGAAGGAATGAGGAAAGGAACTCATTTGAAGTTGGACTGTCAAACTTCATGGCTGAGTTTGGTAGAACAAAGGTAAAGGGAAGCAATGGACCATGTAGATGTCCCTATTGTTGTGATTGCAGAACTTGTGATTCCTATTGTTGTAGCTCTATCAGTTCCAGTTGTGGAGGTAGTTGTGGTCCCCAACAATTGGGAAAAGGTGCAAAGATGGAGTGTTGGACCTCTAGGATGGACTGTGTGGTTTGAGGACACAATGGATGTTGAGCAGATTGATGATATTGTACAATGATACTACATTATACTACTTATTATTTTTCTCCAAATTATAGATGTAGTAGTTTGTATATCTTTATGTATATCATTTTGTACAAACATGTTAACAACAGTATAGGGCAATATGCTTGATTTTGTTGATAGTAGTCATATACCGATGTATAATGTAATATGTAATATTTTGGGCAAGTATTTAACGATTTTGTATTGAGACTCCTTAATACTTAATAGAAAAAGGAAATGGGCTCTCATGGCCAATTTTAACAGTATATGTAGTCATTCTTATTAATTTAATATATTATGTGGTTAATTCTCTTATTCAAAAAAAAAAACTCAACCATTCACAATAGAATAATAAAGCTCTTACTCAACACTCATGAATGTCGGATATTAATAAGTACATCAAAAAATAATTTTATAATCTATACAAATGGTATAAATCCATAGATAAAAATACAAAACCTATACACATCCACATTACATTTTTCAATATAGAAGTACTTTGTTTTTTTTTCTCATTCACTAGTTTCCAAAACCTTAATCAACTACACATCATAAAAAAATATAATACTGCTCATTTTTTCACTTATAAGATTCCCCATAAAGTTAGTTTTGAAAATTCGTAGCTTGCATGTTCTCCAATTATAAAGGCTCTATAGCTTGCATGTTCTCTAATTGTAAAGGCCCTTGACTAGATGTTAGTGATCCATAAAGAATCTGAAGTAAATAAAAAATAAAACACTTGAGAATTTTTGTGGGGGTAAACCAAAGTATAATGTAGAAAAAATAATCAAATCTTGTAGAATATAAGTGGTCCATATATAATCTAAAGCAAATAAAAAATAACACACATTGTATGCAATATTTGATATGAGGAAATCCTCATGGTTAAAATAACCAATGGCAATAACATTCTTCTTCACTATTACATAAAAACTCCTCCATTCACAATACAATAATAGACTTCTTAGTCAATCCTTATGCAAGTTAGATATAATAGGTACATTAAAATGTGGTTACAATATGTACAAATGCTTTAAAATCATAGATAAAAATAGAAAACCTATACATACCCAAAATACTATATATATATATATATATATATATATATATA
>MU224564.1:1266561-1283488 GCA_018584345.1 Thuja plicata
CTAATATATAATTTTTGATATATAATATATCATATGAAGTATGGAGAAATGGGAGGGAGAAAGGGGTTGAAAATAAATTAAGAGGGAGAAAGGGGAGGGAAAATTTAAAATTCAAAATTCTGCCGGGCGTTTCGGGTACCCGAAAAGATCGAGTACATGATTAGGCTCGGTATTGCTTTTTGCACCAAACCTACCTGGTCAACTCTTCAAATGTCTCAAAAACATGTTTTTCCCCAGTTTCTCTGAGTTCCAGACTTCGACCATGTAGCTGACGACTTTTTTTTCACCCAAATTTAATGAAACGAAAAGGGTATCTTAAGGAGATTATCAGCTTTCTATCGACATAATTGCTGTCAAATTTTGAATTTGGTAAGTAATTATTAGTTATTTTCCAATTGAGTTACCTCTAAAGTGGTGATTTATATACTAATTGAAAAACGGCTATAAATTTTAGATGGTATAACATTTTTGAAATCCAAAAAATGCGTCACATTCTATGCTTCTCCTACTATAAGGGAAAATTTTGTTTTTTTGAATTTGGTAAATTTTTCAATGAGTTAAGGTGGTCAGACATTGGAGTTTTTTAATTCTCAAAACGTTGTAGCAGATAATTCATAATTAATTATTTTTTTGGAATAAAATTACAAAAAAATATGCTTCACATCCAGGCATGAGTCTACTACTTATATATAAAATATTATAAAAAAATATTATCATTTGATTATGGTTAAGGTGGTCAGACATACACCTACTTCTTATTTTTTCCTAAAATTTTTGTACTGCTGCATTGAAATCTATACTTTTCACCAATCATATTAACTTTTTTTTAGAAAAGGCCTAGTAGTTTAGAAACTACATTCAATTTAATACAGATTCTATTCTTACAACTTTTTGATATTAGGTTGATAGCTAGTTCAAATTTTCACGTCAAGTTTACTAACCCTGATTTTCTGATTTTTCATTGCCACTTAAGGGCATAGTTTGGCCCCTCATGATCTTGCACATACCCTTATGTTGAAAAAAACACTAGAAGTGCCTATAGAACATTATAGCTTGTCAGTAAAGAGAACTTTTAAGATGGATCTTGTGTCTACCAAGGTATTTATATAAAACTTAACATATTTCAATCAATATAAATTCTTAGGACTCTGGATATTATCTCTAGTGGTTGTATTATAAAAAGTCAAAACTATTACCTAATTAAAAGCTCTTGATCTCAAACTTGATATGAATAAGAAATGTTAGCTATGATAGAAATGCATTTGTAATGAGAACTTATCTCTATAGTGGGTCCATAACTAGAAATAACAAGAAAATTATTTAAAAAAAATACAAAATAAAATAAAATGTGAACTGAAATTTTTTTGGGTGATGTAAGATTGCTTGACCTTTAATATGTTGTTACATCAAACATCCCTATTAAAAAAATGATCATATTGCTCAAAATTAAGTGAGAGAGGTTATCGTGATCATCCTAATTAGTCTATTTAATCTTCAAGTAGCCATATTTCATCCTTATATCCTCTCATCTTCTAACATATTGTATTTTGTATACACTCCTCCCAAATTTTCAGCTCAACCACTCATTAGAACACATTATATGTCATCTCTAAGTCACTCATAGACCTACTACCTGGAATCTAGTTTGTTTGGTGACATTATTTTCTACACTAGTGATTCGCTATATTTATAGGAATTCTTTAAAATACCATGTAACAATTGACAATGTCCAATATCATTTAGCTTCTAGTTATTATATGATCCCTTAGGGAATATTTCCTTCCTTATATTTGTACTATGACCAACCCACCTTATAAGAAATTCTTCCCTTGTCTACGCTCATCTACACTAACTTTGAGCTTATTATTAGTCATCTTTAACTAATATTGAATGTGTTGAGGAAATTTCTTTATGCACTATGCAAAGTCCTTCACATTCACACTTCTACACTCTCCCCCAATCACCTTTCAAAAACATGAAATATTTTTGAGTTTCCTCACACATAATATAAAAGGGGATCTTACCAATGATCAACTCGTTGAACTGTAGAATGTCATCTTAACCCTGTGCTAAAAAAGAGTTCCACTATGGTAGTTTATTTCTCATCAAACATTAGAGATCACATAGGTTCTTGTTAACAATGCGTATTTGGAAATATTTCAATGGATGGTATGTTGAACTATAGTTCAATTGTTCTTAACCCCTCCATAATGAGTGCCAGATTTGCCTCAAGAACTTAGCCTCCCTATCTAAGGTATAACTTTGTTGCAAGCTATGCAATACCATGACTTTAAAACACAAATATGTGTTTCTATAAATATCAATCATATTTTATCAGAAAATGAAATGCATCATTTAAAAAAAATATCAACCATACAAACATAAAATTATTACCACTTTGATTCAATAGAAATTTAAATATAAAATTCATGCACATATCCTTTGAAGGCCTCTCTACTTGATAGTAAAAGACTTATACAACCTAGTATTCTAAGAAGCGCCCATTGCAATCTTATAAATTACAAACATATCTTGACATTATAGTGCAAGTATGGTCAATAATGGCTTTCCTCTAATGTTCAATATCTTATTTGCAACAAAGTGTTATCTTAACCCTCAACCCTACGTTGATGCAAGAGAATTCTAGTATAGTTTAACTTATTTCACTACATAATCTCATTTCATCTCATGGTAGGGAATCAAATGTGTAAATATCACACACACTATATTCAAATTTTAAGGGTTTTAAATTAGATTACAAAATTTTATTGTTATCAAAAACTCACAATTGAAAATAGTCAACAATTAGTTCATCATGTGAAGTATGTGAAACCAACCTAAGACTTACAACATTCAATCCAACATATCATAAGGTAGCATGGGACTAGAGAGAAATTTTGTTAAAATTGCATTGATACTCTTTAACACCTAATACTTCATCCTCAAATTTTGTATAACATCAACATTTCATAGGACATAGAGATTTGGGAAACCTTGTAACCAAAGTTTGAGATCATTCCTAAATATTATATTTAACACATAATCACCTTTAAGATTATTATGAGTGGGGAAACTAATCAATAATACAACTAATCGAGAATTAATCTTATTAGTATAGTAGCTTGTGTTGAACACACCACAAGGTTGAGAGGGAGGTAATTAGTCTTGAACAAATCCTCAAAGTTTTTTTGTCACAAACACTTATCAATTATCTTTATCCAATTACCCATCAATGAAAGATAATGCAATAAACAAACAAACACATGAACACTGGAAATTTTTACATAGAAAACCCAATGTGGGAAAAAACACAGTAGGAATCACACTCGCTATATGAATAACTTGAATATAATGTATTAGACCAAAGGCCACAAAATATAACTACTCTTGATTTGGACTTGTGGGCTAAGGCACAAAACCTTAGGTCAAGATACAAGGGACTTGCAAAATTGAGACATAAGATCCTAGGCAAAGTATAGAACTGCATAAGATGCCAAAAGGATACACTATCTTCTAGTAGGCATAGGTTATTGATGAATTGAAATGAAGAAGGATTTCTTGATCATGAAAGTAGTCGTCAACCACCTTCACAAGCGACCACTATCATGCCAAACACGAGTTGCACATTCAGTGCCTCAGACTCTATCATAAATAAATATATTATCATCAAAGGTAACCACAAACTATCATTCACACTTATGCTCTTCCAAATTTGCATCACATTCAATTATACATCTAATCCACTTCAATGCATACTAAACTCAAACATCCACATACCTATATATCAATTTGATCACCAAAACTCTCGACCCGGTCATCTATAACAGAGGTACACAATATTTACACAAAGTTGGCCACCATGAACACTTGCACTCAATGCAGTCCACCCTAGGAGATAAAGGGGACCTAAATTCATTATAACACATCTTCCACAATTGATTTATCAAGAGCACACACAAGACAATAATCTCCAAATTTGATATCAAATATAACATGTAGAAAAAACATTAGAGCATGTTAACTAGTCGGCCCAAAAACATCCTCCAATGCACATAACTCAATATGGATCTCCACACAACATGGTAAGACCCATAACAACCTCCTAATTCAATCTCCAATATATATCCAAACTGAAAGATCATAATTCAACTAAGATAATCCCCTAAGTTAGCCAAAGAAAAATACAAACAAAAATGTTAAACAATAGAACAACATATCTTCACTTGCAGAGAAAACCAAGACAAGAATTTTGAACTAGAATGTTGTATGAACCTTCTAAAAATTTCCATGAGATTTCCCACTAAGAAAAAACAATGTGCAGAAGTGTGGAGCATTCTCTAAACCAGCCCTGACAGACAACCTCACTATCAGCAAACAACAAATCACAACTTCAACCTCTAACTAGTTGGAACTTGAAAACATGAACACAAACCATAGACATTAAAACCAGAACCACAAGCCATCAACCCTTTATGTGGAGGAATGTGGGTCATTCTCCTATAAGGAATTTAAATACTCTTTTTGACATAATAAAGCTTCCTAGATATTGTCACCTTCGAGAAACACCACATACTAACTCAATATCATCACTAGACATATGAACAACATCTAAACATTTATTTACGGACCTTTACCATCTTCCATACAGTAGGCAACAAAAAATTCCAGTAGGTTGGTACCAATGCAAGCAACATTTTAACATCAATGACAACACTCAACACATATTGCTAACAAATACCAAGCTGGTTAGAGGCAGGAGTAGAGTGATGATACTTCTTACTATCTTATCTTTGTGTATAAACTTGTAATAATTATATGCTAGCTTTTGATCCAATGTATGCTTGACATGTGGCAGACCAATGGGATAATATAATCATTCTATGATATTGGATCAATGAGAAGCTCTTATTTTTCTATTATGTTTCAATTTTAATTATGTTAACTCTAAGTTACATTTCCATACAATCCTTCTCTATACCCTCCATTTATGACTGCATTGAGCTGTATTAGATCATGTTTTCATAACCTTTAGGAGGAAAGACATTTCTAAAGATTGAAGGGTGAATAAATCATCAACTTTAGGTGGCCTAAATTTTTTTGTCAATAGAGCATTGAGGGCGACGAAATTGTAACCTTATAGCTAGATTTCTAACCTAAGACAATTGCACTAGATAGAAGAAAATATCCCACCATGAAAGATTCCTCGTATTCTCACAAAAAAATGGAAGAAATATTATATATAATGAAAACAATGAATATTTGATTGGAATTTGCAAAATAGGATAGGAAAAGAGGCCTAAGTAGACATGAGGATGAGAGAAATGATGATGAAGTAGTAGGTCAATTTGTACAACTAAATAAAGAAACCATAGAAAAAGAAGAATAAAATTAGATCAATATGTTGAAATCCATCTCCAAGATTGGTAAGAGACATAGAATCCATATTTCTAGCTATGAAAGTGATTTAAATACTAAGGAGTTTAATTATTGTATAAATGATATGGAAGAATACCTATTAGGTGTTAGAGTTACCAAAAGAACTTGGAATATAACCTACATTTAACACCATATTATTTCATCAGTACCATGAAGGACAATGAAGCGTTGACCCGACATTAGTTTCCTTAGAAGAAAACTACTACAATATGTTAGATGATATTAGAATTGAGCACTACTGATGTTGTTGGCATTCATGTTTTGTCACTGATGTCAACATATGTTTCTATGGAGAGAACAAACTGGTTATTACTATTGTATGATGGCTAAGAGAAGTGTACAGATACTGTACTGATGAATCAAAAGGAGCAAAGATGATGATATGAAGAAGGATGTGTGATGATCTTATTTCTAAGGTCACTTGGCTTAATATTGCATATTGGAGTTGTTTAGTGAAGACTGGTTTCTGGATTGTGACAGTGATGCTTGACAAAGCGAGTCTTTGTATTTTGGGGATATCTTCTAGGCGATGATGATTCAGGTTATGCGAGCTTAAGAGATGACAGAAGGCATATTGAGGAATGTTTATTATTGATTGAAAGTTGTGTGATTGTTGGTGACGTCAGTTGACTCGTGTATTATGGAGGAGACCTATTTGGGGCCGACTTCAGAGATGTAGCATGCATTGTAGATTGCGAGCATGGATTGCGGATCTTGGATTATATCTGATGTATTGTAATTGATGTTTACTTGTTTTAGTTACCGTGTATCTTAGCAAGGGGTTAAATAATTATTTGTATATTGGGAAAGCTTAATTGGCCAACCTAGTCAATTATTGTAATAGGGTATATATGTGATGTAGACCTTATGGCAAGACATGTTGTCAATTAGTGCCAAAGCACTTAGTCATTGATATGGTTACCGTGTTGACCGAGCCAACAACTTGAAGTGTTACCTGAGCTAACCAGTTGCAGTGTCGACTGAGAAGTTAGTTCAAAATAGTATCACCTGAGTCACCAATGTTACCTGATTGGCATACCATCTCCGAGTGATCAATGTGGTCCGAGCACCCTGTGTCAACTGAATGCCAGAGTTGTCAGTTCACTGTGTCGCCCGAGTGTCAGTATATCACCCAAGTGGATTACTAGACCCGAGTATCAGCATTGGGCCAACTTAGTACATATTGTTTGATACTAATTAATATGTTAAGTAGCCGACTTGTGGAGGTAATTGATTTGGATAAGATATATATGTAAGATACTTTGTCTATCCAAAAAGAGTAGTAGTTGTAGTAGTAGTAGTTGTAGTAGTAGTATGGATATATGAATCAATTACAGATGCGAATATGAAGTGGCAAATTGATTAGAAGGCTACAAAAGTATAAAGGAACATCAGAGACTCATCTATTGCATTCAGGTGATCAGTATTACTTCAAAGGATCTTTTTCAGCATATTAGAGTTGCATAGAAGATCATTCATTGGTTCATCCTAACAGGTGCATCAGTCAAAATCCTTTAACAGGGTGGACTTAACAGTCCTTCACAAATCTCCTAAAAGAGTGCATACTTAACTGTATTATATAAATCCTTTCACAAGGTGGACCTAACAGTCCTTATTTCTCCTAACAGGGCAGACCATCAGAAGTGGTTAATTGTAAGCCTTAACCGGCCAACTTTATTACTACAGTTCTAAATCTTGTGGGTACCATCCCCACCCCAATTTTACTTTCTATTTGGAAGGTTTCTGGGTAACCAAATATTGTGTCAAGTGTTATGAATGTTTATTTCTTTTCTGTTCCATGCATGCAATTGGATTAGTCAATCTAATAAAGGATAAAAGTGAATAAGTTTTATTGGTTCCTAATTCACCCCCCCCTCATTCACCTAGCCTGTAATATATTTCCAACAATTGGTATCAGATCAAAGGTTCTCTTATCAGAAGTTTAACAACTTGAGCAAAGATCAGAGGCAATGGAAATATACAGATTGGAGAAAGCCATTGAAAATGAAAAGATAGATCCACAAGTGGTCATGGATCAAATCAGAAAACTCAAGGAGCAACTCTCTCATTCCCTGAAAAGAAGAAAAGATTTAGCAGTGCAAATGAATGGAAAAGGTTACATAGAAGAAATAATTTAAGATTTATGCAAAGAAAGAAGTTTTGAAGAAGCTGATGTAGCCATTGAAGATCTACTTGCAAAGAATATCAATTTACATGAAGAAGTCAGAAAGTTGAAGAGAGAACAAGAAATTCATTCAGCCAGAATATGTGAAGTCATGGAACAAAAGAACCAAGAAGAAAATGACAGAGAAATTGCACAAGAAGATAAAAGATTGCTAAGTAAAAGATTAGAAGAAAAAGAAAATGAAATCCATCATTTGTCACTTCAACAAGCATATATGATAAATCAACTCAAAAGGTCAAATCAAGAAGTTATCAATCCAAGGACTGAAAATGAAAGACTGCAAAATGATCTCAATACTAAAAAGAAAACCAATGAGAGTATAATGAATTCACAAGTAAGCATGGATCAGTTGACAGAAAATAATCAATTCAGACATCATGGACATAGTGGATTAGGTTATACTGAACAAGGTGAATCCTCACTACAAGGAGCTCAAAAGAACAAGAAACCTACATGTAATCATTGTGGTAAGTTAGGGCATACATCAAATAAGTGTTGGAGCAATGGAAAGTCAATGTTTAATGGTAAATGCTACAGGTGTAACAAGCATGGACATAGGGAAAGTGAATGCACTGAGAAACCTAAGTTTGAAGCAAAATGTTTCAATTGTAACAAACAAGGTCATAAATCCGTAGAGTGCAGAACTAAGAAGTGGAACCCTGTTGAACAATTAGCTAAAGCAATTTTTGGTTGGGATTACAACACGCGGAGCAGATGTTTTCATTGTGGTGAATATGGGCACATTGGTGCAAATTGTGCAACGACTCATCTCAGAAAAAGGAATCCTACTAAGAGGTGTTATGTGTGTAAACAACTCGGTCATCTAAGCAAGAATTGAATGAATAGAGAAAAAGTGGATACTGGTTTTGAGAAAGGAAAAGCAAAATTTTTTGAAATAAAAAATCAGATGAGTCAATAGTGGGTAAGGAAGTCTCCTGATAATTCTGACCAAAAAAATGAAGGATCAAATGACACCCAAAATAGTGAATTGGGTGGATCCACCATCTCTAAATAAAGATGCAAGGAGACAATTGGAACTGTGCACACAAGCCATCATACATCAGTTCCAGATATGCTAGCAAGTCCAAATTTGCATATTGATGCACTGGGACACATTATAGTTCTAATCGAGTCAGGATCTCAGTTACATCCGATTTACTCAGGGTTAACCGAGTTAAGTTGGGTTGTATGGTTTCAAAGATGCAAAGTTAGTTTTCGCCGAGATTCCAAGTGAGCCTGGGAGAACTACCCGAGCTATGACAACTACTATGTACAGAGCATTTAATGAAAACCTATGGTGAAATTTGTCATAAATAGTGAAATTGAAGGGTTATTGTTTACCAAGTTTTATAGTTTGTAGAGTGATTAAGAGTTTTTAGCGATTTCATAGCGAATCTGTGTTTGAAAGCTTTAGTTGCAGCAAAGTTTCATCAATCCTCTGAGCGTTATGACGTCTTCATCCATCAGTAAGATCAAGAAGGGATCCGAGATGTTAGTGAGGAATGTTGTCTGCGAATCACCAAAATTCTAACTTCATCCAACAATTGCAGAGAAGATAGATCCAATGGGAGCCCATTCCCAAATTCCTCCTAAGGTATTGTTGATTCATGACATTCGAGCTTTCTATCATTGCACCATTCAACAGTTTGGTACATTAGAGATGAATCAAGCATATGAGGCACTTTGTGTGGGTGGAAACCTGAAGCCAGAACACAAGCACCTTGAAGTCAAGGGTTTAACCCATATCTTGCATATGCCAAAGAACTTTCAGATAAAGTGGATTAGGTTCATTCTGAGCCGTGTTCACGGCATGCATCTCTGGTTGGAGCAATTCATGAAGATCACTAAGTTGATGATACACCGAGTGACAGGGTACACAATGCTCGACAAACCTAAAGCAACTAAAACCCTACCCCGAGATGCCCTAGCCAAGAAGACTCTTGCCGAGTGGGATGGAAGAGGCATGAAGTTGAATGGAGTCACTGACATGGAGCTAAAGTTCAGAATTCATGTGATTGCACATAAGATATATAGTTCAAGATGACCAAATAGTGTTCCATGTGAGGCCGTGGACTTGGCATACAAAGTGGTGAAGAAAAATATGTCATTTGACCTAGCCTTGTTGCAGTTCATCCAACTGAGAAAAAACATGGAGAGCATTCGGGCATCCAAGACCAATCCGTGTAAGTTCAGTTCACTCTTGGTCTGCATATTCTTTTATGTTCAAAAGTTTTTCCCTTTGAAAGACACATTTGTATGGAAGAAGGGCAGGCCTATAATTCATCAGATAAATGAGTTTATAGAAGAATTGGGAGATAATTTTGAAAGCATCATGGATGCTAACTTTGAAAGTTTCAGAGAGAAAATGCAGAATAGATTCAGAATTCCCAAACAATTGGTAGAAGACTATAAGGATGATATATGTTTCCTAGTTGATTGTGACAAAGTATACATCCAAGCAGTCAAGCCTAGGATTGCATGGGTGAAACCTCTTGCATATGAGGTTAACATTGATGAGACCAGAGATATCATTGAAGCTCTTGTAAATGAGCCTGTTGATCCTAAAGCACCATATTTTGGTATCTATGAAGAAGCTAAGGGCAAAATATCATTGGGAATTGAGATTCCTAAAATCTTGAAGAGAGGAAGGAAGAGAATTGAGAAGTTTGGAAAGAAATATGGCAAGCCATCAGACTCTCCTCCTTCGATCACTGAAAGTGGTGCATGGCACCTCCTGAAGTTCCTATTTCTTTGCTTAAGTGTTTGTAATAAGGTGAATCCCTTGGATCACCCGAGTGTGTGCATGTGTGGGTCTATTGTATAAGGTGAAGGACCCTAAGGTAAGTTATAAACCTATGGGTTCCTGAAACCATGTTAGACCATGTTAGTCCCTTTGCTGATTTTTGTGTTTAGTTAGAAGTTTATGTTTTAAGACCTTTGGATAGGCTCTTGACATGTTTTGGACCTCTCCCACACCCTTGGAGGTTGGTAAGGTTGGCCTCATGACCATGGATGATCTTGTGAATATCACCTAGAATATCACCTAGATGCAATGAATAGTAATGACCCCACCACTACAAGCATCACCTAGATGTATTGAATGCTAAGTAGAACATTCATTTATATAAAAAATAAGTTCGTTATATCGAAACATATGAATGCACATCTAACACACATTTAATCATATTTATTAATTTAATTGAAAATCAAAATATAATATATTTTTTTAATTTTCAATTAATTATTCTCGATGTCCATATAGATGTTGCCCCGTGATTAACATGGGTATCTGAATCATAAACAACTAGTCAAGTCATCTATCTGACCAAAGCTCATAACTAAGGTGCAAATATGTTGCTACATAGACACAGCCGTTGCCCCATGATTAACATGAGTATCTGAATCATAAACAACTAGTCAAGTCGTCTATCTGACCAAAGCTCATAACTTTGTGAAAGAACATCCAACGTACAAATACTCTGATTGTGTCCTTTCAGTCCGAAATTTGCCTTCATTGGATGGGGTTGTTGGATTGTGCACATCAGAGACAGTAAATAACAGCAAATTATAGTTCCTTCAGGTACAAAAAGTGGAAGAAGTCATTTTTCTGAATCACATTTACTGGGGGAAATAACTGCAGTGCCTAGGCAATCAAAACACAGTTAAAAGAAGTTATTTTTATAGTACTCATCTATCTAATTCTTAGAGAACCACAATACAGGACCACTGGTGTCCTCTACAATCTGCGGACACAATGCTATGAATTTGTGATTCAGAATGAAAGAGTACAAAATAATATTGGTACCACTGCCATGTGATTCAGAACAAGAAAGATTCGGTAAATCATGTAGTACTGAATAAAAATTTGGTTTTTAAATTCCAAATTGCTGTGTCATTCCGATGCACTTAAGTCTAATGTTAGATCTCAGCTAATCAGCTTATATTAATTGCTTCAATCCACTTTAGAAGCTAAATAAAATTGTCTCAATACAAGACCTTTTTAACTAATTCATGCATACAAAGTACAAACAGATAGGTTCATCACATGGAAGAGTAAAGTGTGTAAGTGGGCATCATTGATGATGTAATATACAGTGGCCTATGGCATCTCACTTTGCTAGGGGTGGGCTATGGCATCTCATTTTGCCAGGGATCACTGTTTTGACCATAGAGTAAATGATCAGATGTATGTGAGGTTTTGTACCGTCGTTGTAGTTTTAAGAGGTATACAATTGCCTTCATTAATATTTTGGTCCTGGAAGCTCTTTTGTTGAAGTTCTGGACTGTCTAAATGTCTATCTAAATGTCTATTATAAGGTCATGATATGATATGTTTAGGGAAAAAGTGTCGGTTAGCGTTCATATTTCAATTATCATTTATTAAAAAAAATCATCTGTGAGTTAACAGTTACTTATTTTCTAGAAAAAAATTAATAGTAATTAGATCAATTGTGTAATTTTATTGGGCCTAATAGCTCACAATTATTGGACTATTTACGTATAAATATTAGATAATTGTACAAACATTTTGATTGTCAAAATGAACAGATGAATAGGTAATAGGGAATATAACATCTCACTTTGCCAAGGATTCATTTTTTACCATAGAACAAATGATCAGATATGTGAAGCTTTGCAGTTTCTACTGAAGTTAAAATAAGTATACAATTGGCTTTGATAACATTTTGGTCCTTGAAGCTCCTTTTGTTGAAGTTATAGACTGCCAGGACCATGATATGTTAGTAGAGACAACATCAAGAAACCCTTGAAAACAAGGCCACGAGATGTTAGAAGAGACACTATCAAGAAATCCTTAAAAACGAAGGCCATGAGATGTTAGTAGAGACGAGACGTTAGTAGAGACAATATCAAGAAACCCTCCAAAACAAGCCCATGATATGTTAGTACACGATGATACTACTCGTGATGATGTCTTTTTCTATCCAAGTTCTGCATTCATGTCATCCATTTCGTGGGATACACACTGACTGAGAATGAAATGGACGTTCACCTGCAAGTGTCCCCATCCTTGGGCAAGGTAGCACATGGTCTGCTTTCTTGTTTTCATTATAGGCCACCAAAAGTCCCCATTTCAAGAATCTTGTACAAAACCTGTAAGGAAACCAATTACACTTAAGTGATTCCACAAACAGCTCCAAATCAAATTATAATTAGGTTCACCTTTTGGTGGGGTAGGAGAGCCAGGTTAGTGTTTTATTGCATTCTATATATATTGTAACAGATCCTTCATCTTCCGCACGAGCATTTTTACTCATTCAAGTTTTCCATTCATACCCTTCATCTTCCATCCAATTCCCTTTGCTTCTGAATCTGAACTTTGCTTCTTAATTTTGAATTCTTCCATGGCAAGGAGTAAGAAAAATGCTCAAGTACTACTGGCAAAATACATGGTCAAATCCTTCTATAGGTTTGCCAATGCCCACAAAGCACTTGGGTATGCTCTTTCTCCAAAAACAAGGAAGCATTTCAGCTTTGAAAAGATCATGGGGACATCATGTGATGCCCTCCCTAGAGATGTTCCTAAGGGGCACTGTGCAGTGTATGTTGGTAATGAGCTCAGTAGGTTTATCATCCCCACTATCTACTTGAATCATTCCCTGTTCCAGACTCTGCTGGATAAGGCAGCTGAAGAGTATGGGTTTGGTCATCAAATGGGGCTCATCATTCCCTGTGAGGAAGCCACTTTCCAGTGTCTGATATCCATGATGGGAGAAAAAGACCAGCACTGACCAAAATGGAGTTGGATGAACTCATTGATGTTCTTTTAGGACTTGAATCATTCCCTGTTCCAGGCTCTGCTGGATAAGGCAGGTGAAGAGTATGGGTTTGGTCATCAAATGGGGCTCATCATTCCCTGTGAGGGAGACACTTTCCAGTGTCTGATATCCATGATGGGAGAAAAAGACCAGCACCGACCAAAAGTGGAGTTGGATGAACTCATTGATGTTCTTTGCCTAAAAGGGATAAGATCCAGTACAGTACCAAAGAATGGTCTCTCTTTGGCTTAGATGCCAGATATGGAGGATGTTTCACCTGTCAAGCCACCTGGGTATTTTAACTGTACCCAGATTCATCTCCTTTTGTTCCAAAGCATTTTGGGTGGAGAAGAATTAAGCCAGAATGGAAATTCCATAAGCCTGGCCAATCAACAAGGCCTTATTTGGCAGCATGAGAATTTTTGGAGATTCAATTGTATAGGATGGGATTTTCCTTCCATTGGTTACAGGATCTCATCTTTTGCAGAATTTGAAGTGAAAAGTGAAGCTTTGTATGTTATTACCCACCCTTCTAAAAATGGCTAAGTAGCCCTTAGGATGCACCTATATATAAGTTATAGTATACGATGATAACTTATGCATTGGTGCAGATGCATCCTAGAGGCTGGATAGCCTTGGGAATAACTGGAATGGTTGAGTATGAAAAGGAAGACAGCATCTAGTTAACATTGGGAAATGATCTCTTTTCAAGTTGGAAGGTGAAAAGATGCCATTGAGTCTAATCATTCAGTTAGTTTCAGAAAGACCTGGATTCTGACCCTGACAAGAGAGTTTTGTGGAAATTTTGAACTTTTGCATATGGCCTGCTAGAAGGCTATGTTGTACATCTGTAAACAATCATTATAAAGCAAATGTATACCAGTTTTAATTGTTTTTTATAGATCCTGTAGCCCTGGATTTTACAAATTTTTAACTAGGCCAGGCTTATTTCATTGGCTTTATTTGCAATTTATCTGCGGAATAGCCTTTAAATGCAACTGCACTAGGGACAGTATTTCAGGACAGATTTTGCAATTTCGAATCATATACATTTTGAGATGTAGAGTATATTTTTAATTTTCAATATTGTGATTTATGTTTAAAAGATTATTATTATTGAATTTTATTCACATGTTATGTTTGTTCTATTTGATCTCTGCATCTCTTCATTTTCAACCATTGTTAAGTGTCTGGGATATATTGTGATTGGATCTGACATAACTATTATAGTAGGGAAGCATATAATCAATTTTAAGTGAAATATATTCTAAATATAAATGTAATGCATTTCATATTGCTTTGATGCTTAATTTGTCTTTTTAATTGTTGATTATTATGTTGAATTTCAGCTTCATCAAAAGATAGGGACAAATATATTTATTTATGATGTCTTATGACTTAGGGTGTCATTTCTTTTTGGCATATTTTTGATGACTCATGGAGTGGTCATCCTTTCATTGGTTCTCTTATTAATCCCTTTTAAGTCATAAGATTATTATTTACAAATTTAAACCTTAGTTTTGTGTGCTCTATAAGTTTTGAATTTTATCTTTGTTATGTTTTAAGTTTTTGGAAGAGAAAAGTGTCCCATACCATGATGGTGGATATGGTGCCCCATTTATAAGCATTAAATGTAGAGTCAAACGAGAAGGCTCTTAAAAATTAAAAAAAATTGAGAGCTTTGGGAAAGCTTCTTTTATTCTCAGAAATTTGGTTTGAGAAGAATCTTGTTGAAAGTAGTATGAGAAAGGAGATAGCAAGAAAAAGGAAAGCCTTTGGAAAGATAGATAAGAAAGAGATGAAAGAAAAAAAAAAGACGAACTATTCTCAAAGGAAAAATGGTGCATTTTGTAAATAATCTTTTCTTTAGTATATTTTTAGCTAATTATTGTTGATTATTTTTCCCTTCATTGTTATACAATGGTTCCATGAGCTTGGTATTTTGTGGAGTAAGTTCTAGTGGCCTTTATTTGAAGACATTATACTACTATGCTTAATCCTTGAAAGAACATGACAAATATAATATCTATTCCATTGTGTCGTACTTGCTCAAGGTGTGGATAAATGTCATTGTCTACTATTGTAGTGATAAAGGACTATGTATTTTAGTTGCTTGTGAAGAGTTCTATTGTATATTTTGAGTTTGTGGGGATGAAATACTACAACTTATATAATGTTGTTGTAGTTGTTGGTTCTTACAACTGATTACCTAATCTCTGTGTGTGTGCATGTGCGCGCGCATGTGCACACACACACACACACACACACACACATGCTCAAGTAATATTAACAATAGTGTTTTGTTAAATATTGTATAAGAAATTTTAGACTTTAAACTTTTTGTTCATAGATATTTTAGTACTTCCAATTTTGACATGTTAAATAGTGAAACTATATATGTTTGGGGATTTCAAATATTGAGAAAGTAGTAGTGGAAGAGAAGTAATTATGATTGGGAATAATTATTTGACTTGTTATATTAGGTGTTAGTTTTAATATGAAAATAATTAAAATATTTCAACATTATGACTACATTATTATGACTACAAAATTCAAGAATGGTAAAGCACCATTTCTAAATATTCAAATTAAAAATAATGAATTAAAATACCTAAAGATACAATTACTTATGAGCACATAAATCCTAAACTTAAGTTCTAGAATCATTTAGTTTATTATTTCAATACCATACAAATGTCAAAAAAGGACAAACCTAATTTTAAACTAAACCATTTTTCAAATAAGACATTATTTGTCAGTATATAAACCCCTTACATCCAACCCATTGTAAATTTATTTATCTAACTTAAACAACTTATGAATACAATTAACATATGAGAAAGATCAAGGAAATCATATTTGCTTATACTAACAAATCAACAATAAATTCTATACATTGTATACATTATAAAATATTCTACTAATTTGAAAACACCTCAGCTATTGCATAGTTATCAGTTTATAATAAATATTATGTTACTAACAATTTAAACAATGATATGGTGCAGAGGAAAGTGAATTTTCGGTGGGTAGACCTGTCGGTTGACGACAATCCTCCAGTACTTCCTCGGGTTTCTGCAGTGGATACCTCTTATTACCGACCTCAATGGGTCTTTCATGGTGGAATATGGGTTTGTGGTCAACTTATTTTCAGGGTATTTCTTCTTAAGATATTTGGGTGGATGAATGTGCAAATCCCCAATGGGTATTCGTAGATGGTAGTTGGAAAGATGTAATGTCAATATGGCATTGAAATGAAAGATTGTTTCCTTCCAGCCACAGCTAGGCTGTTAGGCAAACTGGTAAGCAACAAAATTATTTAAGGTTTCATAATCATTTTTTCCCTAATAGCCTTAGTCATGGTCATGGAGGGTTAAAACCCACTAAGGAGTGGGAGGGTTCTGTTGATGTGAGTTTTGTACCACTACATAACATATAGGACTAAACGCTTGATACAGAATATCAAACACTCAACCCTCTCTTGAAAAGCATATACTCACAAAGGACGTGAGGAAATACTCCAAGGTTC